>APFE031572793.1:29061-135506 GCA_000404065.3 Pinus taeda
TATTTATACATGCCGAAGCATCCAATACCATGGACCGAAAACCATCGCGTCCAAAACCATGGACCAAAAAACCATTGCGTCCAAAACCATGGACCAAAAAACCATCGCGTCCAAAAAACATGTGTGAAAATCATGCACAAAACCATAGGTGGGTCCGCCCAAATTAACATAGGGTCCAAAACCAAAATTTTCCCGGGCGCTGCCCCGGACCCCATAAAGTGGGGTTACGGGTACCCCTCAAACCCCCTATTAACTATGTGGAAAGAATATAACACAACCCAACAGTCAGGTCCACTATATCCATCGTCCTTATGTATGGGCTTCGACTTCCACCAATTGCCATATGCGAAGGGCTCCAGACCTGAAATATATACATTTGGGTTAATAAAACCGTTGGGTCCAGTGTATTACAGTAAGCGTTGTGTTCTAATGTTGATTACAGTTAAGCGAAAAAAGGGTAAGTTTGGCATTTTTTCGAGTATTTCCATTATAAAGAGTTATAATAGGAATGAAGATGCAATGGAAGGTTTCATGGGTTAGAAAGGTCCCGATGGAGGGTATGAATGAGGGGCTTAGAGAGGGTTCTAACTGAATCATGTGGCAGGGATTTATTAAAAGGGCATTACCCATTTAAAATTGAAGATGTGACTTGGAAACGAGTTAAAGTCTCTCAGATGAAAGTAGATCATTCAAAGAGGTGAAAGATCAACTTTTTTAGGGTACCCATTCAAATTGCTACCAAAGCAGGTTTTGATAGGGTGGTGGTTGTGGCCAAAACAGAACCCAGTAATAAGGAAGGTTGTGTACAACCGAAATGTGGTGTTTAGAGAGGTGAAAGATGTTATTAAACATGAATTCCCATCAAAGGAACCTAAGAAGATAGAGTTTGAACTAAAGGAGGAAGAATTAGACTCTACAACAAAGGATGAATTAGAAGATGAAGAGCCACAAACTCCGGGTGTGAGAGGATCAGTTCGAGAAAGAAGGCAACCAGAAAGGTATAGTCCATCTACTTTCTGTCCAAATTTTTCTTTATCTATTACTGATGATGATCCTAGAACTGTGAAGGAAGCAGTAGATTCAGAGGATGGAAAACTTTGGAAAGAGGTCATAGTTGATGAAATGGCATCTTTGCAAAAAAATGAGGCTTGGGATCTGGTGGAGTTGCTGGCTGGAAGGAAATCCATTGGCAACAAATGGGTGTTCAAGAAGAAGACAAATGCAGAAGGAAAGGTGGAGAAATACAAAGTCGCTTGGTAGCGAAAGGTTATTCCTAGGTGCCGGGAATTGATTTTGGTGATATTTTCTCCTGTTGCCAAGGTAACTTCTATTAGATTACTTCTATTTGTTGCTGCTGCTTTTGATTTTGAGGTAGAACAGATGGATGTGAAAACAACATTTCTTCACGAGGATTTGGAAGAGGAGATCTACATGAAGAAACCTGAAGGTTTTGCGATGAAGGGTAAGAAAGAACTGGTATGCAAGTTAAAGAAGTCTCTATATGGGTTAAAACAATCACCAAGGATGTGGTATCATAAATTTGATACATTTATACGGGGACTTGGCTTCACCAAAAGCAAAGCAGATCACTGCGTGTATTTTAAATTAATTACTAACTGTGTTATTTATCTAGTCTTGTATGTGGATGATATGTTGTTGGTTGGAAATGAAAAAGAAATTATCCAGGATTTTAAGACCCAATTTTCCTCCAAATTCGACATGAAAGATCTTGGTGCTGCAAACTATATGTTGGGCATGGAAATTAAAAGAGATTGGGAAAAGAGGAAACTCTGGTTAAAACAGAGGAAGTATTTCAAGGCAATACTGCAAAGATTTAATATGCAGGACAACAAATCGGTGAAGGTTCTTATTCCTGTAGGTGCGAAGTTATATGCTAAACAGTGTCCCAAGACACAAGAAGAGGAAGAGGACATGTCCCGTGTTCCCTATGCAAGTGCAGTCAGTAGCCTGATGTATGTAATGGTCTGTGCTAGACCAGACATTGCACATGAGTGGGAGTATTGAGTAGGTTTATGTCAAAACTAGGGAAGGAGCAATGGACAACAGTGAAGTGGGTTTTTAGGTATCTGCATGGCACTAGTGATTATGTTTTGTGCTACCAAGACTAGGATTGAACAGAGTGTTGGATATTCATGGCTTTGTTGATGCAGATTGGGCTGGAGATTTGGATCAATGAAGATCTATAAGTGGGTATGTGTTTAACCTATTTGGAGGTGCAGTCATTTGGATGAGTAAGAAACAATCTGTAGTGGCACTATCAACTAAAGGGGTAGAATACATGGCAACCACTCATGCAAGCAAGGAAGTAGTTTGGTTGTAGAGATTGTGTTCAAGTATGGGGTTAGTACAGGGAGCTATAAGGATAGACTGTGACAGCCAAAGTAAAATTTTCTTGGCAAAGAACCCTACTTATTATTGAAAGACAAAGCACATTGATGTTTAGTATCACTTTGTGAGGGATATGATAGAAGACAAAAATGTGTTGCTAGTAAAGGTGGACACTTTGAAGAATACTGTAGATGTATTGACAAAATCTGTGAGCTCTGAGAAGTTCTCTTAGTGTAGAGAAACAATGGGCATTGCATGGCTGGATAAATGAGTAAGCTCTCCTATGCCCCCCTATGGAAAGAAAACAACAAGTGGAAGAATGTTGGGTTGTGTTATATTCTTTCCACAAGTAGCCTACGTAGTTAACTAGGGGGTTAGAGGGGAGGTTGAGCCCCCCCCTTTGTTGCATCGATTGCGTGGTGGGGGGGTCATGGGGGGCAGCAATCCCGCCTATACGAGGGGTTTGAGGAGGGTGGTTAGCCCCCCCTCTACGAGGTCTAGGTCAGTGCCCCAGGGAATTTTTTTTCAACCCTATGTTAGGTTGGGCAGACCTACCTATGGTTTTTTGCATGGTTTTTGCACATGGTTTTCCATGGTTTTGGACGTGATGGTTTTCGGTCCATGGTATTGGATGCTTTGGCATGTATAAATATGTATTGTAACATTGAAAGGAACATAATGAAAAATCAATCTGGTAGTCCCGGTTTTGGGATCCAGGGCAAAAATCTCTGTGTATATGTGTTTTATGTGTTATGCTCTCGCATTGTTCATTTTCAGCGTTTTATAATTTGTATGTAGGTAATTTCTGTACGGGATTAAAACCTACAAATGTAATGTGGAAGTCCAAGAGACCCACTTGTAATTTGAAGAGTCATGTAAATTTGAAAAGTCATGAAAGTCAAATAGTCACAAGGGTCATTTTTACCCTTTTCTATAAATAACCCTCATTTGTACATGCAAAAGACTTTTCACCTTGGCTCCTCCCACATAGCCTTGTGAGTCTGTAATCTTTTCTTTGAGGAGCGAGCAGTGGCTCCAATGCCTCACCCATGGGGTTAGTGATGTAATGGTGTACTGATGTGTCTTGGAACTTTCACTTAATTCAGAAGCCTACTAACATGGCAACATGTTTTCACACTCGTGTTGAAACTATTTGTAAGATTTATCTTGAACACTTGTAATATATGTTGCTTTAACTCGTGTTAAACAATTGAACCCATTCAGCTGTTCTAATACATATATTTATGAAAATGTATTGTATAAGTTTTTAACATTTTCCTTCCCATGTTGGTTACCTCCTTGGACATCAGACAAAACCTTTCACATAAACCTGTTATAATGACCGTTGGACTCACGCGGACTGTCCCACTAGGTATTGTACGTGCTACCTTCCCTTGTGTGTTGTGATTGCCACATCCATGTGGATTGCTCCTTCGAAAGCTATGCATGTCATGTTGTGTTGTGTGTCTCTGCAAAGTTGGGACTTCCTCCCTTATAAATTGAGACTCACTCCCACCCTCTCTCTCTATGGCGAAAGAGCCTTGACACAAGTAACACTAGTACTCACCGGGCACACGAACCTCATCGTTCAAAGACAAAGCATAAGACTCTCACATGTTGATTAGCAAGAGCTAAGGCATATCTTTAAGATAATGGAAACTAGGAAATCGTACCAGATGGGATTCCTACACCAAATGGTGTAAGGTCTAGTTGGGACTTCATACCGGGGAGATCCCCTGATGTTGGTGGGTCCAAAATTGTCAACAACAGGATAGGTGGTGGTACCACCTTAACACATCACCCTAACGATTATACCTTGAAAGTTTTCTTTTCAACGTGAGTTTGAAATTTTTGGGTGGTGGGGCACTGGGAAGAGGTGGAAAGCATAGTGATAGAGGAATTTGTGTGGGCATGAATCACAAGCTTAGGAGAGATAGTGTGTCGGTCCCCACAAGACACATAAACCCAAAAAAATTTCCATGGAAACTTCAAAAAGAGCTCCATTGTAAATTGTCAAGGAGTCCACTTCGAGGAGACAAATAAATTGGCAACAGAAGACAACAAACTAGTAGTTTGTCCCGGGGAATTAAGATAATGACGTCACCCCGAGGTCTTGATCCTAACTATTTTGAAACAAGGTGCATTTGAAAAGGCTAAGGTAATGGGTCTAAGGAATTGAAATATTCACAACAAATGACATCTATCAAGATTTGAAAGGTGTGCCAAAGGGGCCCAACAAAAGGTATTAAAAAAAGATCTCCCATATTAAATATTTAAAATCCTTCGAGCTTAAACATGCATTACGATAGTTTTAAAGGGATGCAGGGATTTGTGTGGATAATCCCTTATGGCTATATCAATCTATAATATTGATTGTAATAGGATGAGAGCATATATTATAACAACCATATAATAAAAGGGGCTTAGTATTTAAATGGTGATGAATGGGTCAGTAGCTTTGGCAATTTTGTGCCATATTTGGTGGAAAGTATATATGTGCATTAAGACTTGAACGAGTCAATAGCTATACTTGGAGGAGTCCACTATAATTAGCAGTGCATCAAAGTTGAAAACATAGCATGGGTGATTTGGTAGAATTTTTGGCACAGTGTGACATATTTGGCAATCTTGGGAATTCTATCATTTCACTATATTTGGAACTGTAGATAAAACCTCTACTAAATCTTTTAATGTAACATAATTGAAGAAAATAATAGTTTAACTCAAATTTTCTCACAGAGAATAGTGATCATAGATTGAATACTACATGAACACATCAAGAAAACATTACAAAAGTGGAATATAATTAAAAATTAAGAATTCATTCATGTTAAGAGCTGAATTTAACTTATGTTTTAAGTCCAAAAATATCAACTCAAAATTCATTATAACTAGAATTGAACACATAAGTTGGTTGTTGTTGGTATAACAATTTGCATATTCTACTATGTATCAAGGGCGAATCAAAGATCATATTTCGTGGCTGAAAGGTGTTTTAATGGTGATATTGGTGATTTGAGGTGTTTGAGATATGTAAACAACAAGGTGTTTAAGAGAGAAGAAAAGAGTTTATCTATGCAAGGCATTGAGTTGTGAGAGAGATGAAGCAATACGATTATATGTAAAATTTATATTGATCTAAGTTTCAAAATTGTAGGAAAGAGGGACCAACATGGACAACAAGTGGGTGCTCTCACTTTAGGGAGTTGGTGCTTCTATATAAGTAGGTGTCTGGATAATAGTATTGGGGTGGGTGCCTCCATAGGTGGGTGCTTCTTGTAAGCTAACCAAATGTCTACAAATAGGGAGTGCGTGATTCCTGCTAGTAGGTGCTAGCAAAACAAATCATGGGTTGGTGCTCCTTTCAGTGGTTGCTAATAAATTAGAGGTAGTAGCTCCTTTTAGTGGTAGCTGATAAACTGGTAAGTGGTAGCTTCCTCTAGGTGGCAGCCTAAGAAGCTTGCAAGAAGTGATGTAATAACATTTCTACCTTGTCTTTGCAAAAAGAATAAATAAGAAGATTGGTTTCTTTACATGGTGCATACCTCTACATTAATGATAATGTTATTATGTGTTTCACATGTTGATTTATGATGGTACGTACATGAAGGGTTTTCAAATAGATTGAAAAGTTTAATTTGTTGATAGTTGTATAATTTGGTCACACTATTGATTCACCCCCACTCTCATTAGTGTCCTAGTTTCTATCACCGCCTGTCATCCTTAGATAGATGGAAAAAAACATAATAGTTGAAGGACATGTTGAGAATGTATTTCTTGCATAAACCAATGAAGTGGGGATATTTTCTACCATTGGTGGGGTTGTATACAACAATGGATATTAGGAGTCACTGAGGATGAGCCCTTTTGAGGCAATGTATGGAAAAAATGTACCACTCCTATCAAATAAGATGACCCAATAAAAAAAATACCTCTTAGACCTGACATGCTAAAGGAAATGGAACAGTAAGTGAACAATATTAGGCATAGATTGAAGGCATTTCAGGATAAGCAGCAGAGTTATGCAAACCAATAGAGGATGCACAAGGAATTCCAAGTGGAAGAGCATGTGTATCTCCATGTCAGATGAAGGAAGAGCTAACTAAAAGCGGGGTCTTGTGCTTGTTGGGTTGTGTTATATTCTTTCCACGACTAGCCCCAGTAGTTAAGCCAAGGGGGTAGAGGAGGGGGGGGGGGTACAGGGGTGACATTTTTAGACCATATATTAGGTGGGCGGACCTACCTATGGTTTTTTTCATGGATTTCACACATGGTTTTGGGCGCAATGGTTTTCGTTCCATGGTATTTTGTAGATCCGATCAAGGGAACTACAATTATGTTTTAATCCAGGGTTAATGGATGTTTTGGCATGTATATATATGTATTGTAACATTGAAAGGAACATAATGAAAAATCAATCTAGTAGTCCTGGTATTGGGATCCAGGGGAAACTCTTTGTGTATATTTTTTTATGTGTTATGCTCTCACCATTGTTTATTTTTTGTTTTTAGAATTTGTATGCATTTAATTTCTGTATGGGGTTAAACCCTACATTTGGTATCATAGCTATTTTGGCTTCAAGGGGATACCTTTGTTGTTCAGGGGTTTTTCTCGGGCCTGTGGTAGACCTTGTTCAGTGGAAGATCTACGGGATCGATTCTTATGGTGAAAGAAGATGGCGGGCACTCAAAAGATAGAGATCGAGAAATTTAATGGTCAGAGTTTTGTGTTGTGGAAACTCAAGATGGAGGATCTGTTGGTGGATAAATATCAATGGATTATAGTAGATCCGGGTACTAAACCAATGAAAATGTTCGATGAATACTGGAAGAAGGTGGATCAGAAAACAAAAATCACAATACAATTATGTGTCTTAGATTCAGTGTTGTTGAATGTATTAGGGGAAGCTATGGCGAAGGATTTGTGGGATAAGTTAGGGACTTTGTACCAATCTAAGTCTCTGGTGAATAATTGTTCCTATGGAAAAAGCTGTATAACTTGAGGTAAGCCAATTATTATCTGTTGATATTAAAATTCTAGATGAAGATAAGTGCATTAGTTTGTGTGTTCTCTACCAAATTCATGGGATAGTCTGGTTGTTGCAATATGCAGCAATGCAACTTCCTTGCAGCTTGATGAAATAGTCTCATCCTTTCTGACGGAAGAGATGAAACGAAAAAATATGGAGGGCTAGAATCGTGATGCCTTTTCTGTATGAGGAAGATCCCAGAAAAAAAATAAAAATAAGTCCTCGAGTGGGAGATCTAAATCTCCAGGAAAACCTGTAAAGGTGTGTTGGAAATGTGGAAAGGAAGTGCACTACAAAAGGGACTATAAATCTAAAGCTCCCGAGAAAGGAAAAGGATCTATTGATGCTTCTTTGCAGAGGTGAAAACCACCTCAGATGAAGGTGGGGATCTGTACTTGGCTTCTTCTTCAAGTACACATGTAGATCATGAGCCATGGTTGATTGACTCAAGTGCATCCTTTAACTTCACTCCCCATAGAGAGTGGTTCTATGAGTATGAGAAATATGATGGTGGTGACGTGTTTTTAGGAGATGATAGGAAGGCTAGAATCATTAGTTGCAGAAAATTCAAGTTGAATTTGCAAGGTGGAAGGATTAGAACACTTCTGCGTGTTCTGCATATTTCTGCATTAGCCAGAAATCTAATTTTTGTAAGCAAGCTGGATGATGCAAGTGTAAAAATAGTGTTCAAGAAAGATACCTGCAAGATGGTTTGAGGAGCACTGGTATTGATGTAGGGAGTTTAGATTAGAACTCTATACAAGCTACAAGGTAGCATTGTTATTGATGGGTGCAACAATTCTGTGGTTCTTGAAAGTGGAGTAGACAATCTAGCTGTCTCTGGAGAAAAGAACATGTTATGCCATAAAAGGCTTTGACATATTGGAGAGAAGAGCCTTCAAATACTTCATGGTAAAGGTATGGTAGAAGGTATGTCTAATAGCTCTCTAGATTTTTATTTCTGTGAAAATTGTGCATATGGGAAGCAGAATCGGGTGAGTTTCCCCTCTGGTGGTAAGAGGGAGAAACATATATTAGAGCTTGTGCATAGTGATGTGTTTGGACTTGTGTCGGTTCCATCACTGGGTAAGTCTATGTACTATGTATCATTTATAGATGACTTCTCAGGGAATACATGGATATATTTCCTCAAGAAGAAATATGAATTCTTTGACAGGTTTAAGGAATTTAAGGCTCTGGTGGAAAACCAGACAGAGAAGAAGATAAAGGTGATGAGGACAGATAATGGTGGAGAGTTTTGCAAGAAGGAATTTGAAGAGTTTTGTAAGAAGTGTGTAACACGGAAGAAGACTACTCCATACACACCTAATCAAAATGGAGTTGCATAAAGAATGAACAAGATGTTGTTGGAAAGGGCAAGAAGCATTATCAGTGGTGCTAGGTTAGGACATGAATTCTAGGCAGAGGTGGTGGAGACTACATGTTACCTGGTCAACAGATCACCTTCCTCAACGTTGGAGGATAAGACTCCACAAGAGGTATGGATTGGTAAGAAACCTTCTCTTTCACATCTGAGGGTATTTGGATGTGTTGCATATGTACATGTTCCAAAGGAGAAAAGAAAAAAGTTGGATAATAAATCTGAAAAGTGCATCTTTATTGGGTATAAGGATGGTTTAAAAGGTTATAAGCTTTGAAACTTTGTAATAAGGAAGGTTGTGTACATATGAGTTGTGGTGTTTAGAGAGGTGAAATATGATATTAAACATGAAGTCCTACCAAAGGAACCTGGGAAGATAGAGTTTGAGCTAAAGGAGGAAGAATTAGACTCTACAACAGAAGAGGAATTAGAAGATAAAGAGTCACAAACTCTTGTTGTGAGAAGATCAGTTCAAGAGAGAAGACAACTAGAAAGGTATATTCCATCTTCTTTCTATTCAAATTTTTATTTATCTATTACTGATGATGATCCTAGAACTATGAAGGAAGTAGTAGATTCTGAGGATGGAAAACTCTGGAAAGAGGCCACGGTTGATGAAATGGCATCTTTGCACAAAAATGAGGCTTGGGATCTAGTGGAGTTGTCGGTTGGAAGGAAACCCATTAACAACAAATGGGTGTTCAAGAAGAAGATGAATGTAGAAGGAAAGGTGGATAAATACATAGCTCGGTTGGTAGCAAAAGGTTATTCCCAGGTGTCGGGAATAGATTTTGGTGATATTTTTTCTCCTGTTGCCAAGATAGCTTCTATTAGATTACTTTTAACTATTGTTGTTGCTTTTGATTTTGAGGTAGAACAGATGGATGTGAAGACAACATTTCTTCACGGGGATCTGGAAGAAGAGATCTACATGAAGCAACCTGAAGGCTTTGCGGTGAAGGGTAAGAAAGAACTAGTATGAAACTTAAAAAAGTCTTTGTATGGGTTAAAACAGTCACCAAGGATGTGGTATCGGAAATTGGATACATTTATACAGGGACTTGGCTTCACCAGAAGCAAAGAAGATCACTGTGTGTATTTTAAATTAATTGATGGTCGTGTTATTTATCTGGTTTTGTATGTGGATGATATGTTGCTAGTTGGAAATGACAAAGAAATTATCGAGGAATTGAAGACCAAATTGTCCTCCAAATTCGACATGAAAGATCTTGGTGTTGCAAACTATATTTTGGGCATGGAAATTAAACAAGATCGGGCAAAGAGGAAGCCATAGGAAGTATTTCAAGACAATACTATATAGGTTTAATATGCAGGATAGTAAACCAATGAATGTTACTATTCTTGTAGGTGTAATGTTATCTGCTGAACAATGTTCCAAGACACAAGAAGAGGAAGAGGACATGTCCCATGTTCCATAAGCAAGTGAAGTCGGTAGCCTAATGTATGTGATTGTCTGTACTAGACCAGACATTGCACATGTAGTGGGAGTATTGAGCAGGTTTATGTCAAAACTAGAGAAGGAGCATTGGACAAAAATGAAGCGAGTTTTCAAGTATTTGCGTGGCACTAGTGATTATGGTTTGTGCTACCAAGGAAGACTAGGATTGGACAGAGTTTTGGACATTTGTGGTTTTGTTGATGCAGACTGGGCTGGAGATTTGGATTAGAGAAGATCTACAAGTGGGTATGTGTTTAACCTATTTGGATGTGTAGCCAGTCGGATGAGTAAGAGACAATTTGCAGTGGCACTGTCAACTACAGAGGCAGAATACATGGCAACCACTCATGCAAGCAAGGAAGGAGTTTGGTTACAGAGATTGTGTTCAAGTATGGGGTTAGTACAGTGAGCTATAAGGATAGACTGTGACAGTCAAAGTGCAATTTTCCTGGCAAAGAACCCTGCTTATCATTCAAAGACAAAGCACATTGATGTTTAGTATCACTTTGGGAGGGATATGCTAGAAGACAAAAAGGTGTTGTTGGTAAAGGTGGACACTTTGAAGAATACTCCAGATGCATTGACAAAGTTTGTGAGCTCTAAGAAGTTCTCTTGGTTCAAATAATGATCTAATAATCACCCTATGAGTGACCTTAGTTGAAGATTTATTAAAAAAAAGGTATTACAAACTCATGTGTTGGTGTGTGTGTTCTGTGTTATTGAAACAATGGATTGATCAGATTGCCAATGAACAGAAAATAAGTGGAAAGATGACAAAGAAATACAGTAAGCAACACAAATACACAAACAATTTTTAATAAGGAGTTCACCCTATTCTCCAGGGCTACGTCTCCAGTCCAACTTCAGTGGTGGCCTTGTTTTATTGTGTCTTATAGCAGATAAATTACAATACAGGGACTCAATGTGATTTCTCCTGAAGCAGATTTGCTAGGTAGGGTGATTCTTGGATTTCCCAAGCCACTCAGAGTTCATAGACTCTTTTTTTTCTTCCTACCAGCACTGTGACCCTCGGTCTACAGTGGAAAGAGCCAAATGTGATGCTCAGTCCGGACAAATTCCTCTATGGGAATGCTTGAATCTTCAAGCTCTCTAGTGCTCGATGCTGCCTATGGTCAGCTCGTCCCTCTATCTCCTCTGCTTGGCTTTACTGTTCTCTGTGTTCATTCCTCCTCTCGGGGTGCACTGTTCACTGTCTCTCTTGGTCGCTCGGACTCCTCTCAATCCTCTCCTTTTTTCGACTGTCTCTATTCATGGCTTTAGCCATTCGATCCCTATGCCTGTTTGGCTCCTCTCTTGCCTGCGTTGATTCACCTTCTGCAGCTACGCTTGGAGTTCCCTATTCAGTGTCGGCATGAACGCTCGGGAAGTGGCCACATGTCTCCATCTAACTGGTGCTATCATGCTTCGTCAGTTCGTTTCTTTCGTTACATCATGTATGCGTTCTTTCTCCACCGTGGGGGTTAAACAGACTCCAAATCCCTTTAGAATGTGGCTTAATCCCTTGTCGATTCCGCTTCCTCCATCGGGCTCAATCTCAGCCATCCGATCTGGGCTCCTCCAAATCCAACATCATATGCACGTTGAGCATGGTTGACTTGCTCGACCGATAGCATGTGATCACAGCGGTTTTTCTCCCACCTCCGCTACCATGCATCAATCGCTGAGTGGGATCGCTCTGCTCTCCTCCAAAACCTCTTACCATTCAAGGGCACCCCAATCGATACCACCGGTTTTCCAGAGCGCGGGTCTCGCCTTTGTCCTTTAGCACTTTTTGTTTCTCCACCTGCAGTTCTTTGGCCCCCAACGTGACCGAGTGCTTAAGGCTTTTCCATTTTAGCCTTGTTTGCCCAGCGATGCGCGATTGGGCTAATCGCGCATCAAAATCACCTCCTTTTCTCGATCCAGGTCTCCCAGGGGCTGCTTTGACCTCCTGCGTAGTCTCCATGGGCCTCGCTCAGCATGCTTTGACCGAGGTCCTTGTCGTTCCATGTTAACAACCATTGCACTGGTTCAAGGCATTTTTTTTATCGCTATTTTGGAATTTTCAAGGATTTGTTCAACTCGATACAGTCAAGTTTCTTGACAGTGTTTTATGGATCCGATTTAGATCATGACCTTCTCACTGAAAAAGCTTTTGGACCACCAAAAGTTGGTTTTCTTCAAGCATTGACTAAGTGAGGAAACTGTTGTCTCACTTGTCCAATCTCAATCCACTTCACATTGCTCAGCTTTGAACCCTTAAGCCCAATCCTGAGGTATTCCACTTGTCCACTGCGTGTCATCCTTACCTTCCTATCTAGCACTTCTTGCAACTCATTAAGATATTCAGGTAGCAGGTCGTCAATAGAAGGTAATTAACTCTGCTCTTCAAGGTCCTCAATCATTGAAGGTTCAAACAACCTCAAACAGTCTGCATTTACGACTGAGTAGATGTGCATGTAAGCTGATAGCTCAAAGCGGAAGGCATTTTGACCAATTTTCTCAAGTATCCTGAAGGGTCCATACCTAATAGGTTTTATCTATTTACCTTCACCTTGCATCATGTCCTTACTGATATACAGCCAGACTTGGTCTCCAACTTGAAAACTATGCTCCATCTGATGCTTATCATGCCTAGCCTTGTACTTGGCCTGGCACTTTTCCAACTATTCCTATACTGCTTGGTGGATCTCTTGGATCTGTTCAATGAACCTAGTTGTCTTGTCCACATCACTGTGTTTATCAACCATGGTATCTTTACCAAAGACAAAATCCAAAGGAGACCTTGATATGAAATCAAAACAGGTCTCAAAAGGAGATCTCTATGTAGAAGAGTGTTTGGCTCTATTGTAAGCATGTTGCACATAACACAAATGTTCATCCCAAAGCTTAGGATGTTTGCAGCAATATCCTCTCATTAACTGGATCCCTGTCCTATTAACTACTTCTGTCTAGCCATATGTTTGTGAATGAAAAGCTATGCTTTTCTTTAATTTTGTGTCCATTAGTTCCCATAGACTAGACCAAAACTTCCCTACAAATCAGGTGTCTCGATCAGATACAATAGAAGTGGGTAATCCAAAATGAACCCATACATGTTCAAAGAATAATTTTGTAGTTTGTTCAGCTGTAATCTATTTACTACAGGGTATCAAAATACACATTTTGCTGAACCCATCCACAACAACATACAAATAATCATGATCTTTCCTAGATTTAGGCAGTCCTCCAACAAAATCCATGGAAATGCTTTCCCAAGGGTGAGAAGGAACTGGTAATGGAGTATATAAGCCTAGTTTTCTATTACTGGCCTTGCTTTTAGCACACAAAGCACATCCCTTTATATATCTAGAAACTGTCTCATTCATTCTCGGCCAATAGCAGAACCTTTGCAGCTGTGCAATTGTTTTACTTACCCCAAAGTGACCTGATATCAGAGAAGTGTGGGCTTCCTTAATTATCTTTGCTCTCTCAGTTTGTGGAATGCAGAGTTTCCCACAATGATATAAGAGTCGGTCCTTCACATGATAGTCCAATTATTCTACTCTTTTTCCTTGACTCAAAGTTGCATATACATCTTTAAAGTCCATATCCTGAGCATATTGTTCTATGTAGGTTTCATGCAACACAAAATTATGCTTAAGTATGGTAGATGCATTTATAATGGGTCTAGATAACATATTTGTAACCTTGTTATGTATGCCATTTTTATATCTGATGACTAAATGAAACTGTTGTAGAAAACCCATCCATCTGTAATGTCTTGATTATTGCAACTTAGTTTGGGAGTGTAGATATTGAAATGGCTGATGATCAATGTGTATTACTATTTCTTTTCCCATTAAGTAATGTTTCCACTTTTTCACACTTTGAACTAATGCATACAATTCTTTATCATATGTAGGATAGTTAACTACTGCAGGATTAAAAGTCTCAGAATGATAACATATGGGTTTGCCGTGCTGTGTCAACACTGCTCCCATGGCATAGTCACTAGCATCCATTTGGATCTCAAATGGTCTTTGTAGATCTGGCAGTGCTAGTACAGGTGTTGTACTAATATTTTTTTTCAAAGTGTCGAAGGCTTTCTGTTGTTTGCCTCCCCATTGAAACACCTTGTTCAATCCTGTCAAAGAATGTAAGGGAGATGCAATTGAGGAAAAATTTGAAATGAACTTCCTCCAATATTGTGCTGCTCCTAAGAAGCTTCTCACTTCTATAGCAGACTGGGGTTTAGGCCAGTTCACAATGACTGCCTCTTTAGAGGGATCTATTTTCAATTCACCTCCCCCTACTATATGACCCAAATAATTTAGAGAGGTTTTGCCAAATTCACATTTGGAGAGTTTAACATAAAGTTTTTCTCTTCTCAAAACATCTAATGTCTGCTTAACATGCTTTAAATTTTCTTCCCATGTTTTACTAAAAATTAGAATGTCATCCACATACACAATAACAAAATCATTAAGAAAAGGTCTGAGTACATCATTCATTAATCTCATGAAAGTAGTAGGAGCATTAGTTAGGCCAAAAGGCATAACTAGCCATTCATATAGTCCTTGCTTTGTTTTGAAAGTAGTATTCCATGCATCTTGCTTTGCAACTCTGACCTGATGGTATCCACTGTGCAAATCCAGCTTAGTGAAGTAAACATCTTCCCTCAATTGATCTAAAAGATCATCTATGCGAGGAAGGGGATAACGAATTTTGATTGTTATCTTATTCAGTGCGTGGTAGTCAATGCACATTCTCCACGAGCCATATTTCTTTCTCACCAAGATGATGGGTGACCCGCATGGTGATGTGCTAGGCCTGATGAACCCTTTCTCGAGCAACTCCTGCACCTGCTTCTTGATTTCAGCATTCTCTAAAGTAGACAAACTATGGCTGCAATGAATGTTTCATCTCCCGAGTCTGACGCCAAATCTTTCTAAATAGCTGTAGCAGTCTTCTTCTTCTTTCCCTCGGACTTCTTAGGTCTCAGCTCTGGATGCATAATCCAATAGTGCTCATCATCATGCCCCTCCTTTTTACAGTGAGTGCATGAAGTTTTTACTTTTTGTGCAATGTTAGCCTTCCTTTCTTTCCACTTCTTCTTTCTTTTCTCCTTGCTCTTGCTTACAGTGGGTTGGTATGGTCCCCCAACTTCTAGATTTACATTCTTTCCTCTAGCTTCTAGATGGGTAGCTTGTACAAATACCTCATCTATACTAGTGGGATTAAACATGAGGATGTTATGCCTCATGTAGCTGTGTTGACCACCAATGTACTTCAAAAGAGTCTCTGGTGAGTCTAATGGGATACCCAACATCAATGATCTCTTTCTGAACTCTTAAGTATACCCTTGTACACTTTTCCCTTTCATTGCCGAAGAGTTTTCCAACTCATCATGGCTTGTTGCATGTAGGCCAATGGATAGAATTTCTTTTTGATTGCAGCAACAAATTCACTCCAGACAGAGATGGTCTTACCATGTATTTTCATATCAGCTTGGGTTCTGCCTTCCCACCAAACCAAGGCAGTGCCTCCTAGGCATAGGCTTGCTAGTTGAATCTTACTCTTGTCTAATTCTATGTTTTGTACCCTGCAATACACATCAATTTTTCTAATCCAGTTGTCCAACTTTTCAGCATTTAGCTCTCCATCATATATAGGCAAATCGAATTTAACATCTAACTTAATCAAAGATGCTTTCTTATCATCCACAGGGCTATTATGAGGTGTAGGAAAGCTTTCTTCTTTTCCCTTTCCTTTTGAGTGGTCATGGGAATGAGATTCATCTTCTTATTTATCTTGTTTAGAGCCTGATGCATCTTCATCCTTATGCTTTCTAAATTCCCTATACATTTCTTCCACCATAGACTTTATAGCTAGTAAACTTTCTATAAATTGAGGGTCTGGCCCTATACAACCTTCTTTTGACATGGTCTTTCGAGAATAGACTATACCAATTTCAGGATTAGTTTCCACCAACTCTCCTTCTCCTAATTTGAGCTTTGATCTAGTGAGCATTCACAGCTAAACCAACACAAGCTTGTCTAACCTTACAGCCTAGAGCTATGATACCACTTGATCTGATAATCACCCTATGAGTGACCTCAGTTGAAGATTTATTAAACAAAAGGTATTACAGACTCATGTGCTGGTATGTGTGTTCTGTGTTATTGAAACAACGGATCGATCAGATTTCCAATACATAGAAAATAAGTGGAGAGATGGCAGAGAAATACAGTAAGCAACACAAAGACACAAACAGGTTTTTAATAAGGAGTTCACCCTATTCTCCAGGGCTACGTCTCCAGTCCAGCTTCAGTGGTGGCCTTGTTTTATTGTGTCTTATAGCAGAGAAATTACAATACAGGGACTCAATGTGAGTTCTCCTGAAGCAGATTTGCTAGGTAGGGTGATTCTTGGATTTCCCAAGCCACTCAGAGTTCATAGACTCTTTTTTTTTCTTCCTACCAACTCTGTGACCCTCGGTCTACAGTGGAAAGAGCCAAATGTGATGCTCAGTCTGAACAGATTCCTCTATGGGAAGGCTTGAATCTTCAAGCTCTCTGGTGCTGGATGTCGCCTGTGGTCAGCTTGACCCTCTGTCTCCTTTGCTTGTCTTTAATGTTCTCTGTTTTCAGTCCTCCTCTCAGGGTGCATTGTTCACTGTCTCTCTTGGTCGCTCGAACTCCTCTCAATCCTCTCCTTTTTTCGACTGTCTCTGTTCATGGCTTTAGTCATTCGATCCCTATGCTTGTTTGGTTCCTCTCTCACCTGCGTCGATTCACCTTCTGCAGCTGCGCTTGGAGTTCCCTGTTCGGCATCGGCATGAACGCTCGGGAAGAGGCCATGTGTCTCCATCTAATTGGTGCCAGCATGCTTCGTCGGTTCATTTCTTCCATTACGTCATGTATGCGTTCTTTCTCCATCGTGGCAGTCAAATGGACTCTAAATCTCTTTAGAACATGGCTTAGTCCCTTGTTGATTCTGCTTCCTCCGTTGGGCGCAATCTCAGCTATCTGATCTGGGCTCCTCCAGATCCAACGTCATACACACGTCAAGCGTGGTTGATTTGCTCGACCGATAGCACGTGATCACGGCAGTTTTTCTGTCACCTCCGGTGCCACGTGTCGATCGCTGAGTGGGATCGCTCTGCTCTCTTCCAAAACCTCTTACCATTCAAGGGCGCCCGGATCGATACTACTGGTTTCTAGAGTGCGGGTCCCGCCTTTGTCCTTTAGCACTTTTTGTTTCTCCGCCCGCGGTTCTCCGGCCCCCAACGCGACCGAGTGCTTAAGGATTTTCCATTTTAGCCTTGTTTGTCCAGCGATGTGCGATTAGCACTAAGCACTAATTGCGCATCAAAATCACCTCCTTTCCCGATCCGGGGCTCCCAAGGGCTTCTTTGACCTCCTGCGCAGTCTCCATGGGCCTCGGTTAGTGCGCTTTGACCGAGGTCCTCATCGTTCCATGTTGGCGGCCATTGCCACTAGTTCAAGGAATTTTTTTTATCTCTGTTTTGGAATTTTCAAGGATTTGTTCAACTCGATACAGTAAAGGTTCTTGACAGTATTTTGTGGATCCGATTCAAATCAAAGAAACAATGGGTGTTGTAGGGCTAGATCAATTACTAAACTCTCCTGTGGAAGAAAACAACAAGTGTGAGAATGTTGGGTTGTGTTATATTCTTTCCACGACTAGCCGTAGTAGTTATGTCAGGGGGTTAGAAGCGGGGCAGAGTACCACCTTCATTGCGTTGGGCATAACGGGGGGTTTGAGGGGGGCAGTAGCCCCGCTCTACAGGGTTTGGAGACACGCCCTGGGATTTTTTTTTTTGGACCATATATTAGGTGGGCGGACCTACCTATGGTTTTGTGCATGGATTTCACACATGGTTTTGGGCACAATGGTTTTTGGTCCATGGTATCTTATAGATCCAGACAAGGGAACTACGGTTATCTTCTAATCCAGGGTTAATGGATGCTTCGACATGTATATATATGTATTGTAACATTGAAAGGAACATAATGAAAAATCAATCTGGTAGTCCTGGTTTTGGGATCCAGGGGAAAATATTTATGTATATTTGTTTTATGTGTTATTCTCTTGCCATTGTTTATTTTCTATTTTTAGATTTTGTATGCATCTAATTTATATATAGAGTTAAAACCTACAATGCTAAGTTGACACCCAAATTTTTTGGACCATTTCAAATTTTGGAAAGAGTGGGGCCAGTGACCTATAGATTAGCCTTACCACCCATAGTGAACACACATAATGTTTTTCACATTTATTTTCTTAAAAAGTATGTAGATATGTTAATCATATTTTTTACTAGTTTGTGATAAAGGTGGAACACAAGGGAGATTTCCAACCAAAACCATTGTGCATCCTAGATCAGAGGCAGACCATGCTCTAGAATCAAGCACGTTGGACTCGATGAGGCCACCTTGGAGATGGTAGAACAAATGAGAGTATTTTTGTTTAATGAATAAAAAAATGTCATAGTTGTTATATAAACCTCATTTTTTGTTATTTTTCTTTCTAATTATAAAAACCACCAAGGATGGTGTTCATTTAAGGTGGTGGATCCATTATGTTAGCGCCTATTTTTGTAATAATAAGTTTCAACTATGCACTGCCAGCTTAGAAAGCATGGTTGGCTAAGATATTTTGTAATTATCAAACAAAAATGAGTATGAAAATCCAATTGGATGGCTTAAGGAGAGGGACACATGGATCCATGGTTTAATAGGAAGTGCAAAAGTGGAAAAAGAGTGGTGTGGGCTGGTATAACAGAATGCCCCATCACCCAATAGCTGGAAGGAAGTGAATAGGAATAATAAGTTCCCAATTTTTTCATGTTCCCGTGATGTGGGTGAATTGAAGCTAGATAGCGCCGAAGGAGATGAGGAGATAGAGGGAAAAAAGGGAGCACAAGAAAAATCAAAAGGGAGATAGAACTCTTGATCAGAGAGGACAGACATGAGCTTAAGAGAAAGCAAGAGCTTCCATTGATATTTTTGCTAATATTTTTGTGGTGTGATTCCCCTATAGTGGTATTATGAGGCCATTGGACTATGGTTTCCAAGATTGAATGGTCAGTGGGAGGCTTAGTGGAGGATTGAGATATAAGTGCTTGTTGTAAGAGTTGATAAACCACTCAAGTTCTTGTTGTAAGGCTGATATATGACTAAGTAGGGTAGAAATCCACTAGGGTGCTTGTTGAAAAAGGATAATAAACCACTAAGTGCTTGCTAAGAATATTTATAAATCAATTAGTGCTTGCCAAATAAGCTGATAAACCACCTAGAAAATGAGCTATAGACTCTTATAGTGCTTTCCCTGAAAATATAGTTGATTAACCACCTATAATGTAGACCCACACTCCTAGAACTAAGCAATACCCCAACTGAACCTTGGTCGAAATTTCCCTAAGAATGCATCCCCTCAGACCATGGATCTAGCTCAGGGGTGGCCAATTACAAGAAATATTGTCATGTAGCCAACCTATGGTCTGATGGAGACTTGAAGTCCCTTCCTCAATCGTTAGTCATTTAAATTAATTATATAAGTATATTCACTTGTACATATGTTGCACTATAATTGGTAAATGATATTGCTATTTGTAAAGGCAATGAATGCATCGACACTGTTAATTAAGGAATGCGATATTCATGTTTTTTTGGTGAGATGTTATTCATATGTTCTCATGGTTATGTGGGGTTGGTAGGCCTCTACGTTTGATGATACTTTATTGAGTTATAAATTTATTTACATGGTTTAAATGAATGCTTGATGTGCTTAATTAATTGTTACAGTTTGTGGATTCCACTGTTTAGCATGGCTATGAATATTCAACTAATTAAGACTATTGATTGTATTTATGTTTTAATGTTCATCAGTGGATCTAACAATCTTGTGTGAGATCCATTCTATGGCACGATATGTGCTACTTGGCTTGCATTTACAGAGTAGTGTGAGCCATGGTTTGACTTTTTTTCATGCCTAGGGGTAGGCATATCGATTGCTTCATTGATGCATCATGGCTATGAATAATGTCTTGAATGTCATTGTGGAATGAGGTCTTCAATCCTATAAAATTTAGTTTTATGAAAAACAATCTACTTTAGGGAAGGTTTGGGAAAGTTCCTTGGAAATTCCTTAGAATTTCCAAGTCTAAATATTATAGAGATTGGGTTGTATATGAGTCAAATGCATCGTAATTTTGGCATATGTATCCGAAGATCATATGAATGCTAATAAACCATAATTACCTTTAGTGGTAGAGTTATCGTTAATCTAAGTGATTAGCATTTGATCTTGTACCCACACCTCTTTGCCAAATGATAGTTCCTTTGAGATGGGCATGAATGACATAAGGCATGATGTCAAGGATTGGTGTCCGACAATGGAAAATTTCACATTTGTGCCTTCCATTTAGAGTAGGGCTTTAGTTGAGTCTTTTCTAGACTCGAGCATGATTGACAGAGAGTGCGATGGAAGTCAGTTCCATCTATAAACATGAAAATGTGAATTTGCACAAATGGCTTAGCCGCGTGGGATGCTCAATTCAAGCTGAGGAGGTGGATTCCACGAAGGCCAGACAAGCTTATGTGGAATCCACATGAGGATTCTAGAGGATGTGGATCATATAGGGTGGAAATACTATTGATGTGGCACACTGGAAACTTGACACATGGCAAGTGGGAACAACCTTTTTAATGACAAAATGGGTTGGTTTTTAGATGACACATGGAACCACTAGAGGATGCCATGTGGCACCACTAGAGGATTCCATGTGGCACCACTAGAGGATTCCATGTGGCACCACCAAAGGATGCCACTTGGAACCACCAAAGGATGCCACCTGGAACCACCAAAAGATTTCATGTGGTAGGGTGATGCCATCTTGACGTCAGTGTGACATTTTTAAGGCACAGTGGAAGCATGATGATGCAAATTTAGATGAAATAGATTCTACGTAGGCTATGTGTATGCCTCAATGGCACCATAGGTGATGCCACATCATCTCATATTTGCACTTATTGGAATTTTTTATAGATTTTCCTTTGCATCTTGGCACAATTTAAAGAAGGTGCCATGACATCAAGGTTGGCATTTAAAGATTTGAAAGTTCTTGTTCACAGTTTTCGTCTAGTGCCAAGTTTTGGTTGAAACTTCTTTGGATATGGGCACGGTTGAAAGAAGGTGTGATAGAGGATCCTTCCATCAAATAACAAATAGGTACCATATAACAGACCATTGGCTTAGGTTGGGCTTACCCAGGTTTGAGTCTTTACTGTGCACCAACAAAACCCTCAATCACTGGCCCTTTCGGTAACGACATGCAAGCAGATTGCAGTATCACCCGAACTGACTATGGGAGAATGCATAACCAGGTTTCTGCAACCTTGAGGGATGATGCGATGTGATATTTTTTTATTCTTTTATCTTTAACATTCATAACTTACATCAAATTAATACATTACATTCATCACTTAAAACATATCATATACATCCATACAACTTCACTGTATCAAAATAAAGTGCAACTACTACGCTACAACAAGTAATAAGCTAATAAACACATGAAGACATAGATTTTACTATGGTTCATCCCAATGTGGGCTACATCCACAATAACTGTTGATTATAATAGATAATTTTTACAAAACATGATTCTTGGCCTATGTGCTCAACTGCAGGTAGTCTGCGCACTCAGTTGCAGACTTAGGACTTTGCACACTCAGCTGCAGAGCTTCGCCTTCTTGTCCAAAACCACAATTCACAAAGATACAACCATTCAATACATGATGTGATTCTTTAAGGCTATCTCCTTCTTTACTATTCATCCCTATATATACTATTACATCGACGGATGTATCATCGCAATACCACGGTCCATATACTACGGACTCCCCTAATACAAGCTACTATGGTCCAAAAACCATTCATCATTTACAAAATAGTATTCTTTTACAAAAAAGGGAGGGGCTTCAACCCACTCTAAAGCCCATATACCACGCGGTATATGTACAGTGCGGTCCACTTTGGCACTCTGCTTCTCTACTGTGCATTCCATTTCATGCTCCACTGCATCCTTTACTTCACACTCCACTCCCAAAAGTTTAGAGCCTTCATCAAAATCTAGGCCATATTGGGTTGTGCCCAATAGGCCGCCAACACTCACATGTGACTCATTCCAAGTCACTCAATTGCTTTGCCTCTAATTTTTGTTGCGATGCTATTGTAGGCTTGGTTGAACTATCGTAGAGTTGTTGTCACGTGCTCTTCCTCACTACGTTCTTCCTCCAATAGTGTCTTTGCCACATGTTCTGCAGCCTTCTGCACCAACACTCTTTCCCTTTGTCGAAGCTCTTGAAGCTTCTCATCCACTGCTTGTGATAACTGGAGGGCCTCATCCTACCAAGGTTGAGTCCTCTCTATCAAAATATGCTCCCCCTTCTTCAATTCCTCAATGTTCTTCTAGAGGGCCTTACTCTCATTGATTGTCACGAGCCTTTGCGAGATGGTTAATATCTTTGCAGATGCCCAAATTTCTTCTAACTTTTGCTACTTTTGATGCATTTATTCCTGCATTTTATATACATTTGGATCTTCTTGGAGCGGAGTCTAAATTTGAAAACTTTCATCTAACAATTTCCTATGGTCTACCAATGCTGCAGAGGTGTTGGCCATTACATTCTTTAGGTCAATCTTCCTCTAATCCCTTACTTCATGTGGCATAGTTGGCTACAACTTCATTTGCAACTTGCTAATCTGCATTTCATATTTGAATTTCACTGCGACAATTTATCCTTATACTCCTTCAATGCAAGGTTGAGCTTCGCGACCTTTTCTTCTATTTCCTCTTCCTCTTGGAAATTAAGGTTCGTAATCTCTTTACATGTGGCTTCGACCATCTCCTTGATTTTTTGGCGTTCCTCTGCCATTTAATCCTTTTCTTGCATCACTTGTTTGAGCTTTTGCCAAAATGTAGATCACTCTTTTTCTACTTGTATATTCAACTATGATGTATGTTGTTCCCACAACTTCAGTTCCTCTATAATCACTAAGTTCAGTTTGTGTAGTCTTGGCAATGACACTACTTCTATATTCATGTTGATGTGCTTCCATTCTTTAGCATGTTGTTGTAGTTTTGTGGAGTTGAACTGTAAGGCTCCTATAGGTATCTGTGCTAGCCTTGCTACAAGAATAGGCTCTATCTTCCATTATGCCCCAACCCTTTCCTCTATCCATGTGGGTTGTCTGACTTTCTGCGTGAGTATCTTCAATTATGTCATCCGCTCTGTGACACTAGTCAGAAGTGTGCCATAGCAATCTTTGACTTTGTTCCAGGATTCTATTGTTGCTTCCTATATCTTTTCCCCGACTTGATCTAAGTTCCCTTAAGTAAGGACCATGAGATCCTTCATCTTTTCAGCGTTTTGCTTCTTCTTTTTCTTTGAGGCAACTTCACCCTCTGCCTTCCTTTTTTTTGCAACAATTTTTTCAGTTTCTACCTTTTCTGTCTCCTTGGTCTACTCATCTCCCTTAGGATAATTCTACTGACCCTCATCATGCTACTCTTCCTCCTCTGAATCATTTTCATCCTACTTCTTAACTTTTCCACTTGCTTTGCCATGCTGCGAAGTGTCCAACTCTTCTTCTTCTGTCACACTGTCTCTTGTTACCTCCAGTGGAATCATCCACTCTTCGGGCCATTTCTGTATCTACACCGTAAGATCATCTTCAGTCACCATATATGGAAAGGAATGCCATTGTTTCTTTGTATCCCTGTGCGCTTGTATGTATACCTTGTGAAGATCTGCTTTGAACTTCACCATAGAGCTATACTTCTTGTATAAGCTCGGGAAGTGTTTGGAATGTTGGCTTACTAGCATGTGTAAATCCATGTGATAAAGTACAAAAAAAATTCAGTTTTCTTATGCGCATGATGTTTTTGTGGTAAATCACAATGAATCATACCTCACGGATTCACAGGTATCTATAGGCATCTAAGGGAACTGTGACTCCTCTAGTTCTCTCCACACCAACATAACAATAATTAAGATCAACCAAACGTAGTGGAAAGTTGTACCTTTCTCCTAGACCTTGTGACAGTCGTCCATGAACTCCTTGCATAGGTATCCATCCCAGTTATACTAAACCCCATTAGCACACTGCGCAACTAATAACACCATGGATGAAAGAACTTCATTCACATGAAATTTCCTCATAATCTTCCTGACTAAAATGTGCGTCATGAAGTGAACTGCTTGGTCACTGACCAAATTTATATCATCACCCCTCTTTCCTTTGACCAACCCAAACTTTTTCTTCATATTTTCTATTATAGCATGGTCCTGATCCTTTCCAACGAACTCCTCCATGGGGTTCTATCCTTGGTATGGCAATCTTGTGATCCTCCATATTATCAAAGGGTCTATGGGGATCTTATTCCCCGACCATAAATTTCCATCGTGCACTAGCACAAGAAATTGCCTCACACACGCTGTGCTCCCTGCACTTTTGCCTAAGTGTGACACATTAAACATATTTAGTAGTCCTAACTACACCAACTCGTTCAAACATTGTTGTGGCTCTAACCTCGTCACTCTGTTGTCTAGGTAGTGTACGTGTTTCAAATACCAGTTTGGTGCAAATTGGGGGTACTTATTCCTATAGTTAAAATCATAATCCGCGAACTTGAGATGCAAAATTTTTCCTAAAAATTCTATTTTAAAGGGTACTGCTTCCGGAAACAAGGGTGTAAATGTGCCATACTTCACATATTTTGATTCTTTTATAGGTTTAACATCTAGTTTCCTCGACGAGATGTATGGTGGTAGGGGTGATAAAAATACTACGTCGCCTGTATCTCCTCCACTTCTTCTTCACTATGTTTTACTTGTTCGGGCTTTTGTTGAGGTTTAAAGACTTTCTTATCTTGTTTCTTCTTTCTTCTCACTTCCTTAGTCATATTCTTTCTCTGGGATCTCCTCTGTTTCTGCGGTGATGGTGCTACTGCGGGTGATGCTACTATGGCTATTTCAGTTGATGTTGCGGTTGAACCAGCGACTTCCATGATTCTAGATAATCCCTTCTCACAAAAATTTGCAAAATTTCTTCCCAATATCATTCCGACGAGATACATAGTGAAAATAACTACACTTCTTCGCACTATCAACACTCAAGCTCTTAATTAAGCAAAGTCCTTAATCTAGGTAGGAGGTGGCTTGTTGGCTTGATGGGGCCTAACCCAGGTTTGAAGTTATTTAGCCAAACAAATTCCTACACTACTGGCCCTTTCAGCATCAGCCTGTGGAGCACAAACTGAAGTCTCACCCGAAGTAGTATGGGGGGATGCTGGAACCAAGTTTCCGCACCCTGGAGATGTCTGAGGTGTCGATTTATTCCAATTGTGCCTACCTTCGCACAAGTCACTTCGTGCATTGTCCTAACCTTCAATACCTTTGTGATCTATTATGATTTCTTTGTGCAGCGCTAACCTGGGGCTAAGATGCTTTCACACTGCTATGGCAGCAACCTACGCTATTTCCTCGAATTACACCACAAATCATATTTATCTTCTTGCAAGTGCTAGTTAACTTTGCGTAAACATATATTCTATCTCGCATTCACTTAATCAACACAGTCATATATATTCGCACAACATATAAATAGTAGAAGTGTAATTCATACCCATTATATTCAATGCAGAAAATAGGAAACAAATACAAAGAATTGATATAAAACTTCTCTTTATTAATTGCTTCCAACTGTTACAGGCTCAACTCACCCTGTGCACTTAGTTGCAGGGGTCCACGGACTCAACTACAAACTACTAGGTCTCTGTGCACTCAACTGTAGAGCCTTCTCCTACTCTACGACCCAAAATAGACTTTACACTTTTAATCTTCTGCTATGCTTCTATTCCATCATTAGATTCCATTACTCTTAGCTGTCTTACTACTTAGAGCCTCGCTCTATTTATACAATCCCATGGTCCACAGACCATGGGTAGACAACCCATGGTCTATAGCCAACATTACATTACAAAATTAAGGGTAGACAACCCTATGACTCTTCTACAAGCTACGTGCTCCACACCCACAAAATGTGGAGTTTTTACATCAGAGTTACAATTTTTGACCAAAATCTTGGCTTTAAGCACCAAAACTTCCCTTAGGGGATCTCGCGCCCAACAAGACCCCAACACAAGCATCGTGACTCACCCTCGAATCACTCTGTCGGTGTGGATATCTTTGCGCGAAGACCTCCCAACTCTGCTTAGATCGCTGCAAGATCAGCAGTGCACTGAGCGATTGCCTGTTGTACTTCCTGGATGCGCTGTTTAGAGACTGTTGTGGCTGAATTGTTGCCCTGAACCTGTTCTTGTGTTCCTTACATTTTCACGAGATTGGCTTCAATGGAGGCTGTAATGACATACACCTCGTCAATCCACGGCTATAACCGTGCCTTAAAAACTGTTTCCTTATGTTGAGCAGCATCCATCTACTCCTTGAGCACTTTCACCTGCTACATCCGCATGAGCCTCTAAGTAAGGGAAACCATAAATGAGGTCCCTTTTACTTCATCATATTTCTGCTATAGCTCGGGCGCCTCTGTCTGTAGGCATTGTATGTTCGAGTCCTCCTGCAGAGTTGTGAGAACCTTGAACGACTACTCGAACAGCTTTGTGCAGTCTTTCACTGTACTGTTAACCTCTATTATTGACATTGTAATCGCATTGTTCCTTAACCTCCAGAAAAGTTGAAGGCTACGCTTTCAATTTCAGTTTGGCTATATGAAGGTTCAATTTGAGCTAAACCCTGGCCATCTCTTCCTTTGCCTCGCGTACCCTTGCTACTAGTTTCCAGACACGCGCCTCTACTGGCTCTTTTGCTTGGATGGCCAACTCCTAGACCATCTGGCATGCTTCCTCAACCACCTGCACTAGCTGTCTGTTTTTTGCCATGACCTCATCATGCTGCAGGCTCAACTGTTTGATGTTGATGCGTTTCTCGCTCATTAGCTGGAGCGTGCGACCTTTCCTGGCTCGTAGTTCTGTAGTAACTCCATCTTACAAAACATAGAGTGTATCTCAAGGGAGCGCAACCATATATTTATCCTGAATCTCTTCAACCCACTAAACATAGGCCTGTCGACCTCATTTTCTATGACTAGTGCTCCCTCTAGCGGCACTATTGTGTTAGTCTTCTGAGCAAACAACATTTCCTTGGCCGCGGTTGTGCCTAGTGCGAGGCTGGTTGACAGAGTACCAACCTATGGAGTGTGCACCTGCAACTCCTGTATCTGCACTTGGAGGGCCCCCAACACCATCTGGTGTTCCTCCACAAACTGCTTGAGGGCCTTTGCAGTGACGTCCCTCAGCGTCTCCCCAATGTCGTGCAGATCCCCCTCAGTGAGGGTAATTAGGTCAAAAGAAGTCTTTGAGGCCTTCGAATTCTTTCGTGGCCCTACCTACTCTATTGGGCACGAACATTTTAGTTGGATGGATGCTGTCTATGGGTTCGCGCCACCTTACTTTGTATCTGTTTCCTGTTTAGGCGAAGGCAACTTTTCTCCCTCGCGCTCTTCCTCACCTACCTTCTATTATTCTACCACCTCCTTCACAGTGTCTCGTGCCACCTAGGCCTTGGCTTCTGCTACTTCGTTCCTATGTTTCTCTACCAACTACGCCATCCGTAGTTTCACCTCATCCTTTTTCCTCTACACGGTGGACTTCTCTTCTTCCACTGCAGAACTGGCTAGAGCGCACCACTCCAGTGGACGTGACTCAAGGACCGTGAAGATGCCATCGTCCGTTGCAAGGTAGGTAGCTCGTTCCATGTCTTCATGGGGTCCTTCTGTGCCCTAATTTACACATGGTGGAAATCTACCTTGAACTTCACGAAGCTCTACAAACTATTGTAAACTGTGGGTGATAACCATGGCTTGCAATTAATCCCCATTTTGATGTTCATCTTCATGATCACCCATAATATTTTACTATACCTGATCCTTTGCGCGTCTCTGGTTTCCCATAGCGAAGCATACTTCGTTGCCTCTAGAAGGTCCTACGCAATCATTGAGAACTGGTTGTCCTCAGGCAATTCCCATGCCACTAGTACTATATATAGCATAAGCCATGCATAGTGAAAAGTTTTTCCCTTCTCCTATGCCTCGCGACAATTCTCTAGGAACTCTCTGCATAAGTAGGTTTCCCAGTTGAATTGGACCCCCTCTGTGCACTGCATGGCTAGTGCAACCATTGGCGCGGGCACCTCATCCACGTGGCACTTTCGCATAATCTTTCTTGCCAATATCTGTGTCGCAACTTTGACCACAGGGTTGTTGATGCTGGAAATCACGTACCATCTCTTTTTCTTCTCCAACTTAAACTTCTTCTTCATGGCCTCCACGATTGCCAAATCATCACTTTTACCCTCCAAGATATTCCCTGGATCCTCCCTTTGCAAGGGATCTGGATGAATTAAGTGGTCTTTGATGGGGATGGGATCCTCTAGCCACAAGCACCCATCATGCACCAGGCAGAGCAACTGTCTGATGAAAAAAATAGTCACTGGGGCCGATGGTAATGTGGCACCCAGAGCAGGTTTAACAATCCTACCTTTTCCACACCTCAGCCACTGGCATGGCTCCAACTCTATGACTCTGGTCGGTGTGTTTTTCTTCTTGTGCATTAGCTGCGTGGTTGCCAAATGTGGGAACTTCTCATGGTCTACGAGATCCCAATCTTCAAATTTTAGTACAGGAACTCACCCCAAGTGCGCTTTGTAAAAAATGAAATCATCTAGGAGTAGCAGAGTCTGCAGAGAGCTCTTTCTCTCATCTAGGTCTTTGGGCACCTTTGCTCTTCCCTTCTGCGAAGGAACATATGTAGACAACCTGGTCAGAGGGTTCGCACCTTGGGTTTCCACCTCCATTTCTTCATCTTCCTCCTCTACTAGGATTTCTTCGAATTCCTCCTCCTCATCGACCTCCAAATTGATAACCTTTCGTTTTTCTTCCATAGTAAGCCTAGTCCTTAACGGATTCCTAGGGGATACATGCACTGGTACCTTAGGTTGCTTGTCTTTCTTGGGTCTCAGTGTGCGCGGCGATTTAGGGATTTCTATGACTATCCCGACACTTTATGGGGCTTCTACTTCCGTCATGGCCCATGCAGCCTCCTCAGCGGTCATTACTTTGGTATCCATGGCTTTCTTAGGTGCTTCCATAGTGTTATTCCACAGTTCTCTCAATGGCTTGGGTAAGTGCTCAAACAACGACTTCACCTTCAAAATATCGAACAAGTCTGGGTTCATGAGTGTCTAGGTTCGCAACAGCTCAGTTCTCAAATTTCCAAGCGTTGTTTGCTATACAACCTTTTGTAATTTATAGTGCCTTTTGAATTTGAATTCGACCGTTCCCCCCACATTCGGTCCATTAATGCTCACTTGGCAGCAGATTTTTAAGAATCTAGCCCATAAAGTTCGCCTTAAAAGCTTATCGCCCACTCCATTTGGTCTCAAACCAAGCATCACATCATGAACAGTGACTGTAATGGTCACTTTCCATCCAACCCACGTGGCACCGTAGCTACGCTCGTGTTGTCATAGACCCTATGACACTTTGCTACTACGCGCAATCTTGACATCACGCAGCTCTCGAGCAGAGTAGTTTATAGTCCCGCACCTCCTTTCAACTGCCTGGAGTGCTAATACTATGCTTCCGTCTACTAGTCAGATGGTTGGGCCACCTATGTATGGCTTCAAATGACTACTATTTACTTTTCCTGGGAAGAGTTCGCCATTTAATTTCACCAACTGAACCGCACCACCATCTGTGATCTCCTTAATAACATATAGTCCCAGCCAATGCATTCTCAACTTTCCTAGGAATTGATCAAACTTACTATCATATAGCAACACCAAATCATTCACCTTAAAGGTGCACAACTTAATATGTCGATCGTGTCAGGCGTTTTTGCACTACTTTTGTACCTGTTGGTGGAATCCAGCCAAAAACCATTCTTCTTCGAGCTCCTCCAACTACGTGAGCCTCTCCTCTAGGGCTCCGTGGCCCGTCATACCTGTGAGCGCTATTATACGAAGACTAGGCATGATGTACTCCATAGGCATTACAGCTTCTACTCCATATACAAGCCTGAAAGGTGTCTGTCCTGTCAGTTTCTTGCATGTTGTCCTATAAGCCCATAATACTGCAGGTACGTGCAAGTCCCAATCACTTCGCTCCGCATTGCATACCTTGGTCAGTGCGGTCTCCAATACTTTGTTAAATTCTTCTACGTGAAGAACCTTTTGCATGATTTTTCTTCTGACATAATATCTCCCTAGCATTAAGATCCATTTGCACATTCCCCCCCCCCCAACACATGCTTATTGACCATACATTTCAGCGCAAAGTTCATGTGCATCCGCGTGGGTTGTTTTCCATATGCCTACACCCACCTGGCCAAATGCACGTGCGGATCATCCCATCCATTGTACTTGTCTGTTAGTCACACCCTAGGCTTCCCAAATCGTGTGCCTATCATCCTTCTACATTCGTGCCAGTCGTCAAAGCTTCCTTTGTGCGTACCCCACCATCTCGCTGGTGTAGTGCACAATACCCAGTCCAAGGCCTGGAAGCATTGTTTTTTTGACACCTCCCTTTCAAATTTATCTAAGAAGGTATCTACCTCACTTAAACCATGATAAGTAGGTAGATATCTTACTTCCGTCGATACTTAGTGCAGTGATCTTGTCATCATATTGCAATTAAGCATGGTTACTTTGTGTAACTGATTCTTCCATCACTCTATCTCCTCATCAAAATCCAAAGTACAAGAGCTCTCATTCTCCCATGAAATCTACCTATTCGTGGTGGGGTTTACCCAGTCTTGCTCTCGCATTGTTATCTTGTAGATGCAGTCAAAGTCATCATCACTTTCATAGTCGCACACTAGCTTTGTATAGCATGATCATTCAGTAGGGTCTAGGGGTACAATTACGCATAGCGAATTCTTCTCAAAAATCATCTTGCGCTTCTTCATATTAATCACCCCGTTCATGTCAGTGGCCCAATAAATTCCTAAGAGCGTGGGGTAGGGATTGTTGTCATTAACAATCTTTATTACTTCAAAGTTTGCTAGCGTGCTTGCTCCCTCAATATCCATATTTATCCCTTGCAATCGCCCCATGGGTATTATTTCTGCTGGTTCGCCATTCGTAGTTGAATAGGAGACCACTACAGCGTAGGTCTCCCCATTCACTCCCATGTCTGTTTCAGTAGATCATTCGCGTCCGATCCTAAATCCAGAACTACTTGGTCCATTTCATATTCTCCAATCTGCGTGGTTAGCCTCATTTTTCTTCCCATCCTCATCTTATGATTTTCAATCTTCCGGACTACACACGGCTCTCCTAGCACGGTCCCAGTGCATCTGTTAATGAGTTCTTGTAATCCCTTTACAGCCTTGTTGTTGCGCAGTAACTTCATACATGTTTCCAGGAACATCGTGAGCATAGATGAGTCCATCTTTTACTTCGGTCTATCTTTTCTTCTTGAAGTGGAGGCACTAGAGAAGCTCTTCTTAACTTCCATGAAGGTTTCCCGAGTGTGCTCCAAATCAAACTCTGCTTCTTTCACCGAATCTTTGTGAACCCAAGTACTATCTTCTAGCTATTTGCCTTTGTCATCTTCCATCATGATTCCACTTCAGAGCACAATGTTCACATTTGGGTCTTCTTCGTGTGACTCAGACCTCATCATCTGCAGGTTCTGAGTTGCAGGAGGTGGTAGTGCTCCTTTGTCGCGTATCCTAGCTATCCGCGTACACAATCTTCTGTCTCTTTATCAAACAAGGTGCAATACAAACATGACGGGCGTGTTAGGTTCATACAATCATGGGGATAATGTCTTGGCCCTCTGCAATTGTATCATATCAACTATCCACGACCTCTTCTAGGTCCTACTTCGCCTCGACCTTGTCCGTGCCCCTGAAATCCTGTTCGTGCCATTCCTGCATTCTGGTCTAGGGGCTGCAATTTGGCATGAACTCTGTAGGTAGGAGCTCTATCCATCATCAACTCATAGCTTCTACAAGTGTGCTCATCATGTCCCATTGACCTACAAAAGTTTTAGAACAACTGTTGCGAATTTTATGTATACTTCTGTAACAAATGGCAGTTATCCATAGCATGTTTTCCAACTATTTGAAAAATCACGCACCACAAAGCAAGCATCACACTAGGTCTTGCTTGTGCTTCCGGCCTTAAAGGCATTGGTCCTCCTCCTGCGAGGTAATTTGAGAAAACTGGGTAGTGGTCCTTGTCATGATCCTAACCCTTGCATTTTACGCACCACACCTCTTCACACACTTCTGGTTGAGTTGTCCTGTCCTGTTTCAGACTGTGCATCTCAAGGCATAAATTCTTCAATTGCGTGTGGATTTGCTAAAATCCCAAGTTAGGATCTTGCATTGGTGTCTCATGCAACCTCATCATGATCTCTAAGGCCTCTTCCTGAGTCGTTAGCTTCTGTTGTGATAACGCACTCTTTAAATGTGGCATTAGTGATGCTACAAACCACTCGCGGTGCTGTCCATCTGTCATATTCATATTAGCTTCGTGAATCGTACATTTCAGCCTCTGATCTAGCTCCCAAGGAGTCTCACCTGGTAGCATCGTGATCTCTTTGAATCCAATGATCGACTATGCTTCAAACTTCGGCCTGGTAAATTCTTTGTTTAGCACAATTTGGATATCCACGATCCCTGCATTTGGATTATCATTAGAATGCTTAATATACCAGGTCAGAGCATGATCCTGCAGGGTGCTAACCAGTGTTGCTTTCTTTATATTATTATCTGTAACTCCTTGCACTTCCCATACGGCTCTTACAATGAACCAAAATTGGTTCGGATCCTCATTTCCCAATCCCTTGAACACAGGAAACTTCGTTGTGCTTGCCATATTGAATCGTGGTTGTGGTGGAGGTGGTATGGGTGAAGATGGAGGTGATGGAGGTGAAGCTGGTGGTGGTGTGGGTGGGGGTGGTATTCATGGAATTCTTTGCCTTATCAAATGGATCGCACTTCACAATCTCTTCCTCTTCCCCTCGCAGAGGTGAAATCGAGGGGTTTTTTTTGGTCCCTTATTTCCTTCGTTCCTATAAGCTTTTCCACTTTGCGTAGCCCCAAACATCAAGGTAATTGCATAATCCTCTTTTTTCACAATAACATTTTAATCCAAGTATTCAAAGATATTATGTACTTACTTGAAGGTCCTTTGAGAAAGCGTTGCTCCGCCTCACGATAGCTAACTGAAGTGTCAACCGCGAACTCAGTAATGAATCCTCCTATAATCCGATCAAGCCAATGATCAACGACGTGCACGATCTTATCCTCTGATGCTTCCAACCTTCACATTAACTCTGGGGTCCACACAATAGGACCGTCAAGTTTCCACCTTCCTTGGTTATCTGCTAGCTTCGCAATCCACTCATATAGCTCATTCGGGAAGGATGCGAAGAAGATTTCATGGATCTCCATGTACAGGTAGCAGTCTAACCACTCTTCTTTTGACAGTCATGGGTTCCTGTTCTCCTGCACCGCAAACTTGTGAATTCTTTTGTCCAACCAAACTTCAAATTCATTCTTAGTTTGATTCCAATGATACAACATCAAACATCTCTATGCAAATTCCGTTCTCGGCAACGGAACCATTTGTTGGTTTGATGGGGCCTAACCCAGGTTCGGAGTTATTTAGCCAAACAAATCCCTACACTACTTGCCCTTTCTACATCAGCTCGCAGAGTGTGGATTGAAGTCTCACCCGAAGCAGTATGGGGGGATGCTGGAACCAAGTTTCCACACTCTGGAGATGTTTGAGGTATTGATTTAGTCCAATTGTGCCTACCTTCACGCATGTCACTTCGCGCATTGTCCTAACCTTCAATACCTTCGCGATTTGTTATGATCGCCTTCGCGTAGCCCTAACCTAGGGTTGAGATGCTTTCGTGCTGCTATGGTAGTGACCTACGCTATTTCCTCGAATTACACGACAAATATTATTTATCTTCTTACAAGTGTTAGTTAACTTTGCGTAAACACATATTCTATCTCACATTCACTTAATCAACACAATCACATATATTCGTGCAACATATAAATAGTAGAAGTGTAATTCATACCCAATATATTCAATGCAGAAAACAGGAAACAAATACACATAATTGATATAAAACTTCTCTTTATTAATTGCTTCCAACTGTTACAGACTTGACTCGCCCTACACACTCAGCTGCAGGGGTCCGTGCATTCAACAATGGACTACTAGGCCTCTGCACACTCAACTGTAGAGCCTTCTCCTACTCTATGACCTAAACTACACTTTACACTTTTGATCTTCCACTATGCCTCTATTCCATCATTAGATTCCATTACTCTTAGTTGTCTTACTACTTAGAGCCTCACTCTATTTATACAATCCCATGGTCTGTGGACCATGGGTAGATCTCTACAGCCAACATTACATTACAAAATTGAGGGCTGACAACCCTATGAGTCTTCTACAAACTACGCGCTCCACACCCACAAAATGTGGAGTCTTTACATTGGACTTATAATTTTTGACCAAAATCTGGGCTTTAAGCCCCAAAACTTCCCTTGGGGGATCCCGCGCTCAAAATGGCTTATTTATAATAATTATAAAATTAGAACCCCATCATTAGATTTGATTTTTCCATATTGCGTTCAGATTTACTTATTAATTGCATATTTATCCTTAGATCTTGCCAATCTGTCCTCATAAATGCAACTTTCCACGTATTTTTCCTTTTTAATGATCATATTTCTATTTTCTGGTGAACTTCGACGCATTCCACATTGTAGAGTATATCCCATCTTCTGTCGCAGCTCCTACGTACTTCAACATACCCCATACTATAGCAAAGTAACTTCCTATGTCGAAAATATTTCTACAACGTAATTTATAGTCTGGTGCCCACTTTCAACTGCAGGTGGCACTAAGAATTTTCTCCTTTCTTCGTGAGGGTGAAGCTGTAGGGGTAGGGTTGTCCCTTTACAACTTCAACATACTACTATTTATTCTTCCTTGAATCAACTCTCCATTTAACTTCACTAACTGAACTGCGCCTCCATCAACAATATATTTGATAACATATGGGCCTAACTAATGCATTTTGAAAACTTCACAAACTTACTGTCCTAGATGAGGACAATGTATCCTACTTGGAACTTCTTTTCCTTAATATGCCTATCATGCTAGGCCTTTTCCTTTTATTTTTGCACTTGTTGATGGAATCTTGCTATAAATTTGTCTTCTTCCAAAGCAATCAACTGTGACATTGTTTCCTCCATTATGTCAGGGACTGCCATATTTGTAAAAGATGTAATCCTTAGGCTAGGGGCAATGTATTCCATGTGCATCACAACTTCTTGCCCATAAACCAACGTGAAGGGTGTATGACCTGTCAATTTCTTGCATGTAGTCCTATAAGCCCATAATACTGCTAGTATTCTAAGGTCCCAGTCATCTCTGTTCACATTGCATATATTGGTTAGTGCATTCTCCAAAATCTTATTGAAATTAGCCTGAGGGTGATAAGGAGTACTCTTTTGGTGATAAACTTGAAATTCCTCAGTTAATGCTTCAATAATCTTGTTCAGGAAATGTGAGCCTTGGTCACTCATCAAGATATTTAGACACTTATATATAGACAATATGTATTCAAAAATGAACTTTGCAGCAGTATCTGCTCTGTAATCCCTTACTGGTTTTGATTTGGTCCATCTTTTCAAATAATTAGTTGCAATAATTATGTACATTGCACCAGTCCTCTTTCTAGGTGGATTGATAGGTCCAACAAAATCAATAGCCCATTTATTAAAATCCTACAATGTAACCTATGGTACGAGCGGAATCTCATCTATTCTTGAAGGTTTTCCTATTCTTTGGCACACATCACAAGCTCTCCAATACTCCTTTGCATCTCTATGTAGTGTAGGCCACCACAATCCTGCTCTCAAAATATTATGTTCAGGAACATCCATGTACAGTATCTCATCTGGTCCCATCTTATATAAGTGTCTTGCTATCAATGAAAAATGAGCTGCCTTCACCACTAATTCTTTCTTCTGCTTCGTAGTATATTTTGAAGGAGCCATTCCTATGTTCAAAAACTGAATAATGTCTACAAAATGATCATCTACAATTCTGATTGAAAATATATGTGAATTAGGGAGATTATCTTCTATACTGGTTTGTTCTTCACCTGTTTCTAATCATAACAGATGGTTAGGTCCTGCATTCAACCTTCTTAGATTAAAAATAATTTCAAAGCCATATTCTTGGAACAACAATAACCATCTACAATTCTTCCCTCCTAAAACAAGCTTATTAACCAAATACTTTAATGCATAATGATCTGTAAACATATCAAAATGTGATCCCAACAAATAATGTCTAAACTTATGCAAGGTATATACCATTTGCAATCCTTCCCTTTCTGTAGTTGTGTAATTCTTCTCTACTTTAGATAGTTTCCTACTTGCAAAATCTATAGGATGATGAATTTCTCCTAGACCAGTTTGTGCTAGTACCACTCCCAAATCTATACAAGAAGCATCCACATGGACCTCAAATTCCTTATTCCAATGTAGGAATACTAGTATAGGAGAAATTACCATCTTTTCCTTCAAAATGTTGAGGCTCTTTTGACATTCTTCATGCCACTGAAAAGTGACATTTTTTTTCAACATTTTTTCCATAGGTGCAGTAATCTGAGCATATCCTTTCATAAACTTCCTGTAATATCCAGTATGTCCCAATGTAGTGTGAATCCATCTTATTGTCTTTGGTTGAGGTAAGTTTCAATAATAGAAATTTTCGCAGGATCCACCATTAATCCTTGCTTGCAAACAATATGTCCCAAGAATATACCAAAAGGTACACAAAATATGCACTTCTTCAAGTTCAAGGAGATCTGATATTGTCTACATGTATCAAGCATAAGTCTTAAACTTCCAGTATGTTTGCTTAGCGACCCAAATATTGTGCAATCATCAAAGTATACCTCCAAAAACTTGAGGATATATTCTTTGAAAGCTGCGACCACCACTCTTGAAAATATAGCAGGGGCATTCTTTAGTCCAAAAGGCATCACTGTGTATTGATATGAACCCCATTATGTAGCAAAGGTGGTCTTATGTCTATCTTCAAGTGCAATTATAATCTGATGAGATCCTAACAATCCATCTCTAAATGAGTAAACTTCCTGACCACCTACATTGTATAACACTTCATCTGTGAAGGGGGTAGGGAAAGGATCATGTAAGCATGTATCATTCAACTTCCTCAAATCAACACAGATCATGGTTTCTCTTTGAGTTTTATTTTCTTGTATCTCCATAGGACTTAAACATTATGATTCTTCCGCTGGTGCAATAACTCTTGCTGTTATCATCTTATCCAACTCAACTTTTACTTTTTCCTTATACTTCGGATTCAATCCTTAAGGTATTTTCTTGACTGGTTTCGCATTAGGCTTAAGAGGGATCTTCATAACTCCTAAATCTCCTACTATACCCTTCATTTCTGAAAACTTAGTGGGAAACAACTCCTGATACTCATGAAGTAATTCTGTAACTTTGTTGAATGTCTCTTCATCCCAATAATATCCTATAGTTGCAAACTTTAGTTCCTCTTCTGATCCTATATTTACCTTCTTTGTCTTTAATGGCCTTGTTATATATGGTATCTCTAGCTCAGGTCCATTTACTTTGTAGTGTTCTTCTGATTCTGCTATGTCAATGTTGCGAGGATCTTCTTCTTCTGCAATAAGGTTATAACATTCTAGTGCATTTTCTATCTACGTAGCCCAATTAGGTTGCTGCCATGTTCTTGGAGTTGTATTTTCAAAGATCTTCCTCTTAAATGTCTGAAGGGATGAATCTATATATGGACAATCATCTTCAAAACTAAATGTCAATAAAAACCCATCAACCTGTTGACGGCGCTGGACCTGCCACATGTCAAGGGGATCTCCCGGATAAGAATTCCCAATTAGACCTCAAACTATTTGGTGTAGGAGTCCCAGTAGTGGGTCGTAAGGTAATGCCTTGACAGTGCTGTTGCACAGAGGCAAGTAGAATAACTCTATCAGCAACAAGGGTGTGACTGATGCAGTGAGTTAAGGAAGGTGTATGAGAGGTTCCAACACTTCGAAAGGGGAAGGAGGTGAAGGTGAGTTCTAGGTTGAAAGGGAGTAGTCCCAACTTGGCTAGGAACACACAACACAAAGGGCATGCACAACTTAGGTGGATCAGTCCACTCGGATGCAGTAATCACATCATACAAGGTAAGATAACACATACAACACTCCTGGATCAGTCTGAGACAAGTGTGACGGTTGTTATAGAAAGGTTCAAGTGAAAGGTTTGTCTGATGTTCAGTAGCGCAGTCGACACAAATGGTGACAACATTAACAACATATGCAATACATTAACAACAAGATTCATATAATTGCATGTGAACCAATTCATACATAAGTACGTAAGTTAAACAAAACATATCAATAGAGCAACCAGAGCATTCCAACTACAATAACAACATATGCATGAAGATGTGTTGGATCTTATTATATAAAGAAGTGTAAGTCACAATCATACAATACATCCATGTAAACCTGCTAGCCCCAAAAATGGAACGTTACAGCCACATCCACGTACTCCTCCAAAGAGATGTACTTGCTCTGTGTAGTGGAGAAGCCAAGGCACATTACAATACTGTCCAAGCCTTTTTCAAGATAGTCTTAGTAGAAGATTGGCTAACCAAAATCCCATACAATGATTTATGAGGGACTATTTATAGCAAAGGGTGGGGTGACCCTTGACATTTCCGTTTGTGACAGTTCAACTACCCTCATGACTCTTCACCTACTCTATGAATGTTACATCCAACCATTGACACTTGACTTACACTTGACATGACTCAACATTACAATGCACATGTGCTCATGTGAGATAACATGGCTTGAGCAAGCCTTGCAAGACATCACTGGCACTCGGTCCACTATGATGAGACCAACTCTTTGACATGCTTATGATGGCGAACGTGGTGAGCTGATGCCAAGCTTGGTCACCTATGATGGTGTGCATGCACCTCATGGTGACATTTTGCTGAAGCGAACTCTTGCCTCTGTTGCAATTGGTGCATTGGTTTGACCCCTTCATCCAACTCGTTTGCTAACATGCACATGGTCTTCTTGGATACAGTTGAACCGAAAACACACTGATGCATATTGTCCGTGTTGATCTTCAAGTGTGTGTTGGTGGTCATGTGCATCAACTTGCCGAAGTACATGTTTAGCCCCAGTTGGACTTTCTTCTTGTCTTCACCTTGGTGAGTGTGTTGAATGGGTTGGATTGCATGTGTGTGCTCAATGACATGCATGCTGCTGAATCCATTGCATGTGATCAAAAACACTGCTCACCATGTCTACTCTGTGTCAACTGCTGGGATGGATCCTTAACTTGTATAGGCATGGTTTCATCCATGAGTGCATGTTGAGCACACTACTGCTCTTGTTCATGTTGCAACTGATTCATCTGTCTATGCAGATTCATGTTCTTCTTAAGTTGTTGCTTCAACACATTCAACTCCTTCTTTGTTCCATCTTCTGCCTTCACGTGACCTTCACGTCACGCTGTCACCTCATAGCCTGAGTCTCCAAAGTCACCTTCATTATCAGTGGATCTTCTTGATCTTGAAACTTAGTTCTGCCTCTGTGTTGTCAACAACCTTCCCCTTTCATTTGCTACATTCACTACATTCGTTGCATTTGGTATGCTACCTTCAGCTATTGTTCATGATGTTTCTTGCTGTGACGATGCTTCTTGATGTCCTTGTCTATGAACAACTTGATGTCTTCGTGAGTAGGCAAGGTCATAGACACTTGATCAACTGCATCTCCAAGATGCTCTGAATGGTGTCTTTGTCTATGCTCTCTTGGAAACCATTGTACCTGTACTATTGAGAGGCATATGAACACTTGTGATACCCGGAGACATGGCAACACTCATGGAAAGCAATCTGTTAGTTGAAAACCAGAATGAACATGAGAACTGACTTGTAACATACCTGGGTGAATAACCATGAAGGTTACGCAATTTTGGCCGGGAGGTCGAGAGACCAACTGCCAAGACTACACAAGGGATAGTCTGGGTTGTTGGGAGACTGACTAACTGTTGGAATTGTGTAATGCACAGTCCAGTCTAGCTGCTGACTACTAGGATTGCGCAATGCACAATTCTAGTTGGGAAGGACTATTGGCCCAGGGACAGATTTGCACAATTTCTTGGGCCAAGCAGGCAATGTCCTCCAAGAATGCGCAAAACAGTATTGGAGGCTAGTGTTGGGGAAGAATGCAAAAATTTGGAGAGGAAGGTGAGCCTTCCTTTCCCAGATTGAGTGATGCAACCTTGGTGAAGGCGGAGCCTGAGCTAAAGTTGACCTAACTTGCCGACGGGCAACTGAAAGCAAGTAAGTCAGTGAATGCATGGTGACACTAAGTGATAGAAAAAGTGATTGATAGTACATGTGAAACATGAATGAAAGTTTCAGCAAGAAGATCAACATGCATGTGGGTGAGGTAGTTCGCTGGTTGGGTGAACGTCCATGCAAAACTGTTCCATGCAGGCGACAACAATGAGTGTTGGGTGAAAATATGTTCGTTTAATTCTGTTGTAGTACTTGCCCAACTATTTAATTTGTCAATCCGAGGTTCGTATACTTACGAGACACATGCACTATATATGCAGGGCTGAAGTGGAACTAATTTAATCTAAATTATTGAAATCAAATTAATCTAGGAAGGAATTGAAACATTAACTATAAAAACAAGAAATTGCATAAAGGAAAAGAAATACAACATGTGAAGAATTTGAATGACAAACAACATATATGAGCTCACAACAATTAAGATATCTTACATTATATTACAAGAACCAAATAACAAATCATAAAAGAATATGAATCAAAGCTAAGAATCCCCTTTCTCCTAATTACAAAACTATCTCTTAAAGCTAATCTCCATTCTCCATTATTTATTATTATTAAAATGAAGAGAGAGCACTCTCTTATATACATGAGGAAGATAACCATATCATAATTACATATCCAATATTCTCTCAAGCATTCTCAAATACTTTCCCATTATTACAAAATATGATCCCTTTGAATCCTCCACAAATCTCTCACATATCTTGGATAAGATATGCCAACCAAATCCTCCATGATCTTCTCCTTAGGAATAGGCTTGCATAATTATCTCCTTTCCCATTATTACAAAATATGATCCCTTTGAATCCTCCACAAATCTCTTGGATAAGATATGCCAATCAAATCCTCCATGATCTTCTCCTTAGGAATAGGCTTGCATAATTATCTCCTTTCCCATTATTACAAAATATGATCCCTTTGAATCCTCCACAAATTTCTCACATATCTTGGATAAGATATGCCAACCAAATCCTCCATGATCTTCTCCTTAGGAATAGGCTTGCATAATTATCTCCTTAATATGGTGGAGGATATATTTGAGAAGTCTCTTGGAATTAATTCTTCACATATTTCCTACACATCACAAAACTCACATATTCTTGAGATATATATAGAAATATGTATTTTTTCTAATATTTAATCATAAATTCACTTGTAATACAAAAATGAATAAAATTGAAAATAAGAAAGTGAAACCCAAATGTATTTATGAAAATGATATGATAAAAGGTTAATGGGATGATGAAATGTAAGGAACAGTGAAGAAAAAGGTGGATGAAAATATGACATTTCTGAGTCCCAACAAATAGACATCAACGAAAACTGAAATAGTGATAGTACAAGCTAGTATACATGTAAACAACAACAAGCATTCAAAGAAATCAAGCAAACAATACTCCTACAAGCGAAAACACAAAAAGCAGCAGGCATGCAACACAAGGCATCGGAAGAGAGCTTACCCAGAAACAACTGAGATGAATGTTTTGACTACTCCTAGATGTGATGTAGGATGTTAGAGCTACAAGGTTGATGTGAGGAATGAGCTCTACAGTGTCTGGTTGATGATTTTGATAACATCAAGGTTGTGACGCGCATGCCACAAATCTAGGGGAAGTGACACTTGGTGGGAGGTTTCTGAAATGATCCTTACATGTAATCTCCAACTGCTAAAAATGGCTCCCTGAAACAATGGATGCCTTTGCATGCTACATTGGGAGAATCAACCCATGCATGAAAGTTAGTTTTGCTTGGTCCTGAAGGGAATTGGTCAACTCAGCTGCACATGCAAGAGAATGCTTGACTGCTGGAGAAAAATGCACATTTATGGTTGGGAGTTGGGATGGATGCCCAGGATATTTGCGCAATTTCTGGATAGAGCAGCTGATTGCTACCCAGATTTGTGCAAATCCTGGGTTGAATAGCCTGCTATTGGGAAAATTTGTGCAAATGCTACTGGGAGGGTTAGTTGGAAGGATTATGCAATCCTAGAGCCCAACGGGCTGTCAGAGAGGATTACACAATTTCAGGAGGGAAGGTTGGTTTCCCTCCAGAAATGCACAATTTTCAAGGGGAAGTTGCTCATCCTGTAGCTCAACCAAGTCCGGGTGAGCAGCCTATGAAGGGAAAAGATCAAACTGTGATCAACAAGTTGCCTTTGAGCAAGAAAGACATTGAAGCTTGAGGACTTGACGAAGCAAGGCAAGTTGCTGTGAAGGTTGGTAGGGGAGGCTCCAAAACAAGCTAAGGAAAAATTTAGGAGGGTGGTTGTAGCCACTACAACACAACCATATATGCCTAGTTTGCATTACCATGTCGAAGCTTTGTTTCTAGGTACCAGTTTTGAGAAAATGTCTCCAATGCATGAATGAACCGATGTACCCATTCTTGTTGTGGAATCTCCTTCCATGCTATAGTACATAATCGGATATTCTCCCTGGGACTAGTTTCACCATAATATTTAAAGTCCATCTATTTGTTTATCGGACCAAATATTATCCACATCAATCTTCAACATTCTTGCCAATCTCCTATATTCTTCTTATGTGTACCCCACCATCTAGTAGGAGTAGATTTTAGGGATATATCCAAAGATAAAAATATTTGAATTTCCAGAACCTGTTCCTCATACTTATTAAAAAACATTCACATCACCCAAGCCATCATAAGAAGGCAGGTTACATACCTCAGATTTCATGAAGCAAACTGATTTAGTAACACTTGCACAATGCCTTGTAGATATTTCATGTAGCCAATTATGCCCATTCTCCAATTCGTCTTCTGAGTCTGATGCACAAGAACTGTCATGTTCCCAAGATAGCTTGCCCTATGTAGTAGGGTTAACAAAATCTTGTTCCTTTGTAGTTAATTGATAGATATTGTCTATATCAGCTATGCAGTATTCTTCTCGAACTGGCTTTGTATACCTCGCTCCTTCTGATGGATCCAAGGGAACAATTACCTTCATATTATTATCTTCGAATATCATTTGTCTCTTATTTATATTAATTATAGCCATGTTATCAAATTCCCAATCAAGTCCAAGCAATGTAGGATAGGGGTTACTATCATCCACAATTTCTATTACTTCAAAGTAAGTTCTAGTGTGAACTCCTTCAATGTCTATTGTTACACCTAATAGTCTTCTTAAGGGGAATATCCTCTACTGATTTCCCATCCTTAGCTGAATAGGTGACCATTGAAGCTTCAACTTACCCATTAACTCCAATGTTTGCTTCATCACAAAATTAGCCTCAGATCCCAGATCTAAAATAACTTGATCCATCTCATAGTCTCTTATCTACGGACTAAGCCTCATTTCCTCTCCTATTCTCTCATGTTGATGCAAATTGTTAACTTTGTGCAACTCACTTCGCAGTATTTCTTTAAATGCACATGAATCTATCAATTCCTAAAGTCCTTCTACAACCTTTTGATCTCTTAATAGCTTCATGCAAGTTTGCAAAAAAGAATTTAAATACCTGCTTGGTTTGGTGAATCCTGATCTTTTGTCAAAGTGTGTTCCCATGTCGAAGTTGATGCTATGTCACAGTTACTTTTCTATTTCGACTGTGCACTAGATGTCGAAGCTTTGACATCCATAAAACTTTGCTTGGCTTCCATAAACACCATTTTTTCCTTTTGAATATCAAAGACAAGAGCTTTTTCAACAATCTTTCTAACCCATGCAGTTTCAGATTCCTTCTTTTCATTTACTTTCTCATCACCGACCGCAACTCCACTTCTAGTAACAATATTTATTCGGGGATCATTGGTTCTTTAAGCAAAGTCTTTTGAAAGAAATCACATAAAAGAAATTTTTGGCCGACACATTTCGAACCAACAAGAGTGGTTCATCATCAGGACCAGATGAACAAGCAGACCATGGAAAAGGCTTAAATAATGAGCAATGTAGAGACATAATTTCAAGTAACGACTATATTTGAACAATAATATTTAAATTATGATATTAATTTATTAATATGTTAAAACACATATTATTAGTAACGACTAGTTTTTTGAAAAATAATATTTAAATAATGATATTAGTTTATTAATTTGTTAAAATATTTAAATTATGGGATATGTTACTTATTATTAAGTAACATATCCATAATTTAATATTTTTAAACAATTAATAAACTAATATCATTATTAAATATTATTTTTTCAAAAACTAGTTGCTATATTAAACTATAGTTTTTGAAAAATAATATTAAATAATGATATTAGTTTATTAATTTATTAAAATATTAATTACTTATTAATATTTTTAATAAATTAATAAAATATATCATTATTTAATATTATTTTTCAAAAAACTAGCCATTTAATATAGTCGTTACTTAATAATATTTTATTTTAATATTATAATAATTAATATCATAATTTAAATATTATTGTTCAAATATAGCCGTTACTTGAAATTATGTCTTCACATTTCTCTCTATTTAAGCCTTTGCCATGGTCTGCCTCTTCATCTGGTCTTGAAACGTGTCAACCAAAAATTTCCCTTATTTGATTTCTATAGAAAGACTTTGATTAATTCATTATGGATCACAGAAGCCTGAATACAAAAAATGGTTCTTCTTTCAGCTAGTGGTTTCTCTTTTCTTGCATTTTTTCCATAAGTATCGGACATTGTTTAATTGCATGATCAAAATATTTACAATACTTACATGTCATAGTGCAATTCTGATAATCTCTTGCAAAGTGTCCTGGATGGATGCAATTATAGAAAATAATCTATCCACATCCTCAACTAGCTCCACCACCTCGACCTCTTCCTTGATAACCACCTCGACTATTGTGTTGTCCATTATCCTTATGTCCATGTTCTTATGCTTGCATTTTATAAGTGTCAACATCGTGCTCCATCATTAGTTCATAAGCTCGACAATGGTTCCCATCATGTCCTACTGATTTACAAAACTTGCAATACATATTCTTAGGAGACTACAAATATTTTTGTAACAAATAACAATCTTGTGAGTGATGTTCGCCTCTAGTTTTGTATATCTCACATCATAATCTAGATCCAACATTTAAAGGATCCAGTGCTTCACTAGCCATGTAATTTCTGAAGAGAGAGAATTTTTCTTTAGAGTGGCCTTCTGATTTTCAATTCATACACCACACTTCTTCGCTGACTTCTTTACTTTTCTTCATATCTTGTAACTGCAGAGTCAAATTTACCAACTGAATTTGAATCTGTTGCATATCGACATTAGCATCTCCTATAGGTGAAGCTTCTAATTTCATCGCCAACTCTAGAGCTTCGACTTGAGTTTCTATCTTCTATTGCGTCAAAGGAAATCTAATATGTGGCAGCAACACAACTATGAATCATTCCTTTTTTCGTTAGGAAGCTATGTCAAAACTCACCTGATCCAATAATACCTTGAATCTCTAGTTGAATTCCCAGGCCTTTGTTTGATTTCTTTTAACTCTGTGATACACTGTGACTCAGACTTCGACTTCTTAAATTATTTTACCAACGCTTTTTTAATGCCTGTCAATGATTTAATCTGATTGCTTGCATATTTCATGTACCAATGTTAGGTGATTTAATTGTCTGTTAAATCCCTATTATTTAATTGTCAACCTGGGGGTTTCGTAAAACTTAGAAACAAACCAAAATATATGGGACCTCAGATGCAACTATAATCAACTTTAGAAGATAATTTATGGAAACTGAAGGGAATGAAATTATAAACTAATTAGAAGTGCATATTACAAGTATAAAATTTAACTAAGTAGTTTCTAATTCATTATGTAATAAGCAGGAGAAGTGGCTCCTAACTTAGGAGAACTAGATTTGTCCTTCTTCTAGAATACTAATTCATAAACATAAATCAAAAACCATTAATGGACAATAACTTAATATGCATAAATAAATAATAGAAGAGGCTCCTAACTAAGGAGGTCCTTGTTGTTCTTCATTACAAATTCATTCATCATTAATGCCATTGTTGGAAAACTGGAAATTCAAAAAATCACTTGAAACTAGAAAAAGAGAATGAATTTCAATTATTACTCATATCAAATGGAAGAGATCCTAACTTAAACCCTTGTTTGTCCTTTCATATGCTGATAATATTTAAACTAAAATTTATTCATTAATAATGAAAAATCTTCAAACATCTAAGTAATTAAATTAAAATAAAATCTATAATGAAATAAAATGTTTTCTTGATCCTTTTAGAGTGAGCTCAATTATCTTAAGAAAAAAGTGACAAACTATTCCATAAATTCATATACTACATTAAGACAATTTATATCTAAAACTATAGAAAGAAAACTTTATTCTATTCCATCATAAGTTAGGATACATGCTCTAAGAGTCCTCCCTTTGAAATGGAAGAGGTACTTCTATTGATACAAAAACATAAGCAACTAACTCATTAATGGAGATCCACTAATCCCTTCTAGATCCACAAATCCTTCATATGGTTACAACCAATATGAGACACATATTCCTTTATCCATGATTTTTCTCCATGAGATATGCTTGACCCCTATCCCATATCTCCTTCAAATCTTAAGAGAATTCGAATTTGAGCCTTGGAGGCCACATAAGAGTGTCTTGGAACCTTCCAAATCACCTACACATGTCACCAAACTCATTCCATCTTTAGGTATAAGCAAATACATGTTATTTTTCTAACTTTTGATCATAAATTCACTTTAAATACATAAAATAAATAACTTTGGAAAATGAAAATATGAACCCATATGGTAATGGAAATATAATGATAATGTGATGAAATGAGGTGACAAAATGAAGATAAAGGCGAAAATGGAGTGAAAGTGTATGCTAATTTGGTGGCCCAACATACCCCCCAACTTATGTTATTGCACGTCTCATGCAATCTATTGCATTGATTTACTTTAATCATGATTTGATCTTTTTAATTGTCTTCCTTTTATATGAACTTTGGCTGATGTTAATTCTTCTTTCATCTTCGCATAATCATTTGATAAATTTGTTCCTTTTGCAAAGTGTCATTTTGTAAAATATTTGATTGCAACATATGACTTTGGTTGGTTCTTGTGTGGCAACCAACTTTTATTAGTATTGGTTCTTGTTTAACAATATTTTTGTTATTTTTGTGTTGCATAAAAAGACTTTGAAAACATTTAATCAACTATTCATTCTATGATCATCATTTGCAAAACATGTAACGTTTTGAATCATAATGCAATAGTAGTGGTTTGGAAAAGTATGTTGGTTAGGATGACATGTGTATAAAGGACATATATGACATATGAAAGGTGATAATAGAATATGAATGTGATATATATCACAAAATGTGAATATGAGGTATGAACATGAATTCCCCCTCCAACTAGAGATATGACAATGTGAAAAAGGAATTGAGGAACTTTCCAAAGTTACAATTTTAAGCATTTTAAGAAATTGCATGACTAAAAATTAGAAAACCACATACCTTCACTTACCCTCAATGTACATGAGTTGTGGATGTTGAAGAGTGTGGCTGTCGATGCTGTTGGATCATGGAGTATGTAAGCAAAGGAATTTGGATCTTCTTCTGTGTTCTCTTTGCTGATGACAAGGTTTGAATCTTTATTGCTGCTATAACAAATTGATCTGTTGTAGACTATTAAAATGATATAGTCTTCAACCATTACAACACCTGATGGTACAATTCTAATCATGCAAATAAATGTGTCGATGTTGAGCATGAAGAGAAGTCATTGGAGTATGACCATTGATGCATGTCATTAACCAATGCAAGGAAACTCACCATTAATGTCAATACGTGCCAAGGTACCTAAGTACATCTTGTGAAGGGCGAATAAATGAGCTGATGTCGAGGCACTTGCAAGATCCAACGATCAAGGGACATTGGTGTACTCCCATGATTGTTGGCGATAGAGCATGTTAGTAAGGCATACAAGCATCAAGGTACTACTAAGGACTCTAGCCTTGAACCTAGATAATGTGTTGGTGTCGATAGGCCAAGACTTGTTAGAAGGGAGGCCTTAAAGAATCCTCCATCATCTAACTCGAGCATGAAACAATAATTTTGAAGGATTATGGATGAGAAATTTTGCATTGGATCAAGGTTTATTTGGAAAACTGAAAAGGAAATGGAATGAATCAGCTTTGTAAAGGAGTTGAATGTTTTTATTGATGGGTTACAGGTTAGTGAAAGTGAGGTAGGAAAATGACTGTGAAGGAAAATATATTGATTGAAAAAGTGAGAATGCAATGAAGGTTTTATTTACTGAAAAAGGAAGAATAAAATGATGAATGTAAAAGGAAATGAGGCGAATGTTTTATTGACTGGAGAAGCATGGATGCAATGGAGACACTGGCATCTAAAAGGCTTGCAAGTGATGGATCTGATTTGACATCATGTGCTCATGCATTGATGTTTCATCTTTGTTGCTACTTTGATTATTTTCTTGTGAAAGAAATGTGGTCTTTGAGAGACTTTTCAATGATTTGTTAGATATGATGATATTCTCCCCCTTGGCTTACCCAAAATCATGTCCTCATGCTTGAAATGGGTCTTTAAAAGACAATGTTTGCTTTTGGTCATTTGTTTATCTTCTTGGAACCTGCAAACACTTAATACTTTTTCTGCAATGAAATGTAAGTTTATCATAAGAGAGAGGTGATAAATCTCTCTATTTATGACATTTACAAAAAAAAATTAGAATTGGTACTAATAAAACAAATTCATGAAGGAAAACCGAAAGAAATTATACCTGTGTCGAAACTAGTGTCTTATTTTACCTATTATATCTTGTCAGCAATTTATTCATTCTTTAAACGTTTCAAATTCTTATGATATATTTTTCAATATGTAGATCTCATTGAGATATTTCCAACAATTCTTGAATCGTCGAAATCCGATGTCGTATGAGAAAGTTGTACTTCTTTGAAATTTGGGTGAAATATTGAAGATTGTCATAAGGTTTCTCAGTTACAGGATTGCGCCCTTTCTGCATCTAAAAAACTTGTCTATATTCTTTGGCTAAGCCATGACATAAAATTTTCCAGTTTGTGATTTCGTTGGCTTCTGTACTTGCAAGACTCAAAGAAACATGATCATATAAAAATACTTTATGAAACGAAAACGCATGTCTACATGATTCAATCTTTCATCTACATGATTCTCTTCAAGGCATTTTGCAAAACAATAATCTTATAGATGAAGCACCTTTATCATTCTTCTTATTGATCCATTTTTAGTGTTAAAAAATGAGCTGGAAGATGGAGGGTGACTGTGTAATAGTGATGTGGCAGTGGGTGACATGGCAAATGGATGATGTGACATGTTGACTGTTTGACTGATGATGTGGCAATGAATGTGCAATATTGGCTAATGTTGTGCTGCCATGTGGTGGAAAAATTGTTGTTTAATTAATGTTGTGTCAAAATTGTAGAATAATTAACAAATTCCAATTCCCACAAGATTTGAAATCATGACCTCCATTATGCAATTTGAATGACTTACGAATAGATCACAAATCACATTTATTAATTTAATGGAATTTTGGAGATTTTAATTATTCCAAAAATGAAAATTGAAAAAACAACTTAACAAGGGGCCAATCTAAATCCAATATTTTTAGGAAAATATGATTCCAAAATATTTGCCAAATCATTTTTCATTTCTTTTGAACTCATCTTTTTGCCTAGAAAGTGGATTTTTTTTAAACCAATTTTATTTCTATAAAAAACTTGGGAAATGTTTTCTGATTATATAATATATATATATATATATGATATATATATATATATATATTAGATATTATATTATATATATATATGTTGTAGGTTGTAAGCATGGAGAAAATATCATTTCTGAAATATTTTGCGGTAAGAATTTTTTTGTTATTTAATTTAATTTTTTTTAATTTATTGATTTATTTTTTTCTCTACAGCCTGGCAACGCTACTAGGTCCCTGGCCATGGCTCTGTGGTTGGGCCATTGGATGGTCGTGGCCTTGGCCTTGGCTGCTGGCTGCATTTAATTGAAAATCGTTCTTTTTCACGCAACCTAGCAAATAAGGCTCCAGAGAACCCTGAAAATCTATCAAAAGGGTATAAATTTCGAGGAAATTTCAAAAATTAAACATAATTCACCACATTCTGAGAAAAACCTATGTTTTATATTTTTGAGGTTCGTTTTCATTTGGTCACAACGTGCATTTTAAAAATCACATTTTTAACCTCTACGAATTTGGCATTTGCCGAGGTAACTGCCAAGTTTTTTTTTTTTTCTTTTTTTCTTTTTTTAGGAAAATGCACAACTATCTTTCATTTCTTCAAAACCACACATAAAATTTGCAGCAATTTGTTTCATTGGTTTCCATGATTTTTTTTTTTATTTGTTTAAATTTGCTTTATTCTCATTTTTGTTTTTGTGTTTTAAATTATTTTTTGTTTTTTTTTCAAATTTGTTTAAATAAGCAAATATCTTTTGTTTTGTTTTGTTTTTTTGAATTTACATGTGTTCCATTCACTTTTAAAATATCAGTATATATATATATTATATATTATATAGTATATATATATATATATGATAATATATATATATATATATATCTATCTATATCTATATCTATATCTATATATATATTAAAAGAAACAAATAATGAAATAGAAGAATCAATTTTTTTATTTTTTTTTAGCAAAAGATATACTAACATGAAAATTCTTTTTCTGATCCTCCAGGTCACACAAAGCGCAGGAGGAGAGCATACTCAAGTTTTTATTAGTTGATTCCTCTCTTTTAAAAATTTGGATGAAAAACATAAAATGAAAAGAATCGATCTCTTACCTAAAACTATCATTCTTCCACCTTCGCTTGTGCTCCTTGTTAACAATCGTTTTTATTGAAATTTTTCCTGCCAAGGATTAGTAGATGTGTCACTCTTATTGTACCACAAAATCACAAATTTATCCTAAAAATCACAAAAGCTTATTTTTATTTTTTAGTCCTATTCTATTGAAAAAGAAATCAAACATTCTCTTAAGTATAAGAGAATTTCCAATGCATCCATTTGCGTAACAAGATCATGAGTAGACTCATATCCAAGTTTGAAAAGTAAACCCTATTGAGTTCTTGGACATGATCATGAAGACTGACTAGTTGAAACCAAATTTGAATGTGATTTTTAGTTTTTTTATTTTCTTCAACTGTCATAGCAAGGAGCTCTTTAGATGATGTTTTTGCAATTGGATTTTTTTTTTGTTTTTTGTTTTTAATGAATGGGATTCTTGATTTTAATGTTCTATGTTTTCTATGTAGGAAATTTGCTGGTAGGTTAACCCGATAATGCAATATAAATCAAAGCAAAATACTATAACCTGCTTCTACTGTCAATTTGCAGAAACTTAAAGATCGAGCTGAACAATATAACCAGAATAAGAAGAATCAATGCACAATACACATGAAAATACTTTGGGGAAATACTCAGCTAAAAACCCCACTATATGTATTATCATACAAGGTGGAAATACATAGGAATTATACAAAGCCTTAGCTCTCACAACTAGCCAGCTCTCAGTACAATCCTCACAGACAATCTTGGCTTCTCTCCAGCATTCCTCTCTGCCCTCCAAGCTCCTATTTCCTTGCATTGTTCCTATGGGATGATTCTCCTTCAACCAAGTGGAAAACTCATTCACCCAGTGGATGATCACCTAATCTCACACACTGTCAGAACTATGCAATCGTCAAGGAATGATTCCTTCTGCATGCATGAGTTTTCTTTATAAGAAAACACATGCAACTGATAGTACACTGTCCTTAACATTTAACTTAACTGGTACTTTCTTAGAATAGACATGCATGAGTTTCTGATGAGGGAATCTTCAGTTAATTGGAGTACACTAGTTGAGTGCATACATGCATCAACTGACTGTTAACTCTCTATTAGTTCCTCAAACAGTTTGGAACTAATTTAACTAGACTTAACTCAGTAAACTGAGTTAACTAATTACAACTCAAATATAACTCAATCTTATCTCCTTAAGTTAAGGGATAACTCTTGCATGACTTCAGAAAGAATTCTAACTTGAATTTCTCCTACTAATTAATTCAAAATGAATTAATCAATTATTTCCAAGTAGCTGTTAAGGCTAAATTTGATTTTAATTCACAATTTAATTCAAGGACAAATTAAATTGGAATATTCTTGTTGCCACATTTCAACACTCTCTCTCAACAAGAAAGGGATTATCTGCCACCCTGATCCTGTCTCTATGGAACTCAAATTTACACTCTGACAATGCCTTTGTCAAAATGTTAGCATCTTGCTCCTCTATCGAAATATACTGCAGCGACATGATCCTCCTCGCTACACAATCTCTGAGATGATGATACCAGATGTTGATGTGCTTGGACCTATCATGAAATATTGGATTCTCAGAGAGTTTGATACAACTTTGATTGTTACAATAGATCACAGTTGGATCCATCCTCTGATCAAACAAACCAACTAGGATTTTCCACATCCAGATGGCCTCACATGTTGTCTGACTTGCGGCCATGTATTCTGCCTCTGTCGAGCTAAGTGAAACCGACCTCTATTTCCTATTGTACCAAGAAACCCACTGACCCAAGGTTGAAAATCCCTCCTGATGTGCTCTTCTGATCTAATGGACTCCCTACCCAATTTACATCAGTGAAGCCCTGTAGCTTCACTCCCTCTATCTTTCTATACCATAATCCATACTGATATGTGCCTCTGAGGTATCTCAATGCATGCTTTGCCGCCTTCCAAAACGTCTTGGTAGGCTGAACCATCACTTGACTTAGCTGGTTCACCACATAGCACAAATCTGGTCATGTGTTCACTAAGTACATCATTGAACCCACAAGCTACCTGTACATAGTAGCCTCTACTACTTCTCTTGAAGTAGCATCCTCCTTCCTCCAGTTACCTACTAGAGGAGTTTGCATGGGCTTGCACTTCTCCATGTGGAATCTCCTGAGTATCTTGTTGGCATACTTGCCCTGAGACACAAACAACTCCGCATCCTTCTACCACACTTCCATGCCAAGGAATTAATGCATGAGACCCATGTCTTTCATCTCGAATTCTCTTGCAAGATCCTCCTTGCAAGACATGATCAACTGATCATCACTAGTCAATATGAGATCATCAACATAAAGTGCGATGATCAACAACTTATCTTTCACCACAATGTTGTACAGGTTCGCATCCGCTTCACTCTTTGTGAAGCCCAACCCGGTGAAGTAGTTGTATATCTTGGTGTACCAAGCATGAGGTGCTTGCTTCAGCCCGTACAACACTCTCTTGAGTCAGCACACATGCGACTCACGATCAAAGGTCTCAAAACCTTCCAGTTTCTTTATGTACACCTCTTCCTCAATCTCGCCATTGAGGAATGTAGTCTTCACATCCATCTGATGGATCTTCCAACCCATCTGTGTTGATAGTGCCAACATAGATCTGATAGATGAGTACCTTGTGACAAGAGAAAAAGTCTCATCATAGTCAATCCCCTCGACCTGTGAAAAGCCACGAGCAACAAATCTTTCCTTATGCTTCTCCACACTACCATTAGCAGCTTGCTTTACCTTGTAAATCCAATGGGAACTCACAAATGACTTGTTCTCTGATCTCGGAACCACATCCCAAACACTGTTACGAACTATGGAGTCATGCTCCTCCACCATAGCATCAACCCAAATTGGCTACTGCACTGCTTCCTCAAAGAAAGATGGCTCAGTCTCAACAAATTCCCAGCAAGGGCCATGTATCCAATGTACCTCTCAGGTGACCTCCTCTGTCTGCGATGAGAAAATGGTGCTCCCACATTCTCTCTCACATCCTCCAACAATCTATCAGCTTCTCTTGTGTGCTTTCGTCCATCTCTGGAAGACTTTTCTTGAGTGGATGTCTCCACTCTTGGAACCTCTGCATGTGGCTGCTTCGCATCAGTTTGAGGCTCCACCTCCTTAGGAACCAACAGTTCCTCCACAGCTTGTAGTTTGAGCTCCCTCTCAACGAAAACTCACATGGCCTTCTACTCATCAAACTTGAGATATCTGGGAACCACTGTCCTCCGACTGGTAGGCAAGTACACTTGATAGTTGTGAGGTGTATCAGTGTACCCCACAAGTATTCCCAACTCTATTGTCGGCTCAATCTTCTTTCGTGCATACTTTTTCACATGGAAATATACCAATGAGCCAAAGATCCTGAAGTGACCCACATCTAGTCTCTTACTAGAGAAAGCTTCCTCTAGTGTCTTCATCCCAAGTATGTGATGCGAGCTTCTATTCTGCAAATAGACCATTGTGTTGCATGCCTCAACCCACAAGTGAAGTGGTAGGCATTGGTCATGCAACATCGTCCGTGCTGCCCCTACAATACTTCTATTCTTCCTCTTGGCCACCCCATTTTGTTGTGGGTTATGAGGTGCCGTCAACTCTCGTTTAATTCCTTCCACTGCATAGAAGTCCTTAAACTCTTGAGAGACATATTATCCACCGTTGTCGCTTCTCAAGGCCTTGATCTTCTTCCTTGACTCTTTCTTGACCAAAGCTTTGAACTCACAAAACTTTGTGAAGGTTTGGTCCTTCTTCTACATGAAATAAATCTAGCATTTACGAGAAAAATAAAATCACATAATACCTTTGCTTCACTGTGGATGCTCTCGAGAATGGTCCACACACATTAGTATGAACTCACTCTAAGATAGTCTTTGCTCGACTATCTCAATCATGAAAGGAAGACTTGGTGTACTTTACCAAGGTAAAACCTTTGCATGTGTCAACTTGCTCAAGTTTACCTTTGGGAAGTCCTATAGATATCTGTTGCATTATCTTCAAAGCCCCACGATGAAAATGGCCCAAATGCCTGTGCCACAACTCACCAATGTCTTGGCTTTGCACCAATTCTGCTTTCATACTCAATGCTGCACAATCATCTACGTCTAATTTATAAATATTCTTCACTCGAATCCCTATCCTCTTGGTTTGTCCCATGGCTATGTGTCTTAAGAATGCCTTTCCTTTACTAAAGACAACATCATAGCCTTTGTCCTCCAACATCGCGACCGATACCAAGTTCTTCTTCAATCTAGGCACATATTTCACATCTGTCAAGGTGATAGGAGCTCCATGCTCCCTCTGAAAAGCAACTGTGCCCACTCCTGAAACACTATAATTTTCGTCGTCACCCATCTCTATGCGCATCTTGAGGTCTTTCTCCTCCAAGGCACTAAATAAACTTTTATCACCAGTCATGTGGAATGAGGCTCCACTGTCAAGATACCAGACACAACCCATCATCGATGACACCATGCATGCGATGAGGGTAAATTCCATTTCAAACTAAGAGGCTATCACCTTCCGATCCTTCTAAGGATCCCTTCTTGGACCTCTTCAATGGGAAATTAGTCACGTAATGTCCCACATCATGACAATTAAAGCATCTCACTTTATTCATGTCACCCCTCTTCCCCCCATGAGAAGAATTCGATTTGGACTGGAACGCCTTCCCCTTCCCTTTCCTTACCTTACTTGCTAAGGCTAGATTTTTTTTCATCATCATTCTTGGATGAAGAACCATCTCGTGTGCTCCTCCTGATTTCCTCTTGCATGAGATCCGACCACAGTCGTTCCCAATCCGATAGTTTCTCCCTTCCATTCACAAAGTCCTGGTAGCTATTCCAACTCTTTGGAAGTCCAAGGAGAGTGAGGCTCACCATATCATCATCAAAAATAGTTATTCCCACACTACCAAGCTCATCTCTATAGGTGGTGAGCTTGTTCAGATATGTGGAAACAGTATTGCCCTTCTCCATCTTGATTCTTCAAAGCTTATCCTTGAGCGCCAATTTCCTCTGGTTGCTATTGTTCTGGTAGAGGTCCTTCAATGTCTTCCACATTGAAAATGGAGTATCCTTCCCATGGAGACTCGAGACAATATGGTCTCAAACTCCCTCAAGGATGATCAGTCTCGCCTTTGCCACACACTTCTTCCACTCAGCCAACTCTTGTGCATTAGTTGAAGGTGGATTTTGGATTTCTTGATCAATGAATTCCTTCAAGCCATTGTCTTCTAATACAACCTTCATTCTATATTTCCATGCTATGTAATTCGAGCTACCTTCCAAGGCATACTCAAGTCTCAAGCCATAGAACGCCATTGGCCAACCTTGAAGTATGATATGAATTTGATTTTCACCTGCAACCCCGAACTTCAAACTTCGAATTTTGTTCTTAGTATACTGTTCATAGCTCCAATACCATGTAGAAAATTTCTACGAATCCAGCTCTGATACCATGTAGAAAATATGTTGGTAGGTTAACCTGATAATGCAATATAAATCGAAGTAGAATACTATAACCTACTTCTACTATCAATTAGTGGAAGATTAAAGATTGAGCTGAACAATATAACCAGAAGAAGAAGAATCAATGCACAATACACATGAAAATACTTTGGGGAAGCCTCAACTAAAAACCCCACTATCTGTATTATCATACAAGGTGGAAATACAAAGGAATTATACAAAACCTTAGCTTTCACAGCTAGCCAACTCTCAGTACAATCCTCACAAGCAATCTTAGCTTCTCTCCAACCTTCCTCTCTGCCCTCCAAGCTCCTATTTCCTTGTGCTATTCCTATGGGATGATTCTCCTTCAACCAAGTGGAAAACTCATTCACCCATTGGATGATCACCTGATCTCACACACTGTCAGAACTGCACAATCCTCAAGGAATGATTCCTTCTACATGCATGAGTTTTATTTATAAGAAAACACATGCAATTGATAGTACAGAGTCCTCGACATTTAACTTAACTGGGTCTTTCTCAGAATAGACATGCATGAGTTTTTGATGAGGGAATCTTCAGTTAACTGGAGTACACTAGTTGAGTGCATGCATGCATCAACTGACTGTTAACTCTCTATTAGTTCCTCAAATAGTTTGAAACTAATTTAACTAGACTTAACTCAATAAACTAAGTCAACTAATTACAACTCCAATATAACTCAATCTTATCTCCTTAATTTAAGGGATAACTCTTGTATGACTTTAGAAAGACTTCTAACTTGAATTTCTCCAACTAATTAATTCAAAATGAATTAATCAAATATTTCCAAGTAGCTGTTAATACTAAATTCGATTTTAATTCACAGTTTAATTCAAGGACAGATTAAATTGGAATATTCTTGTTGCCACATTTCAACATTTTATATGCAAATGCAAATAAACTTAAATGAAAAATGCCTAAATGCATCTAACCCCAAATGTAAATGACCTTAAAAGAATAGGTTTCCTAAACAATCCTCCTAACTTAATTACATCTAAGTTTGCTTCCCCGACAACAACACCAAAATGTTGGGTGATTTAATTGTCTGTTAAATCCCTATTATTTAATTGTCAACTCAGGGGTTTCGTAAAACTTAGAAGCAAACCAAATATATGGGTCCTCAGATGCAACTATAATCAACGTTAGAAGATAATTTATGGAAACTGAAGGGAATGCAATTATAAACTAATTAGAAGTGCATATTACAAATATAAAATTTAACTAAGTAATTTCTAATTCATTATGTAACAAGCAGGAGAAGTGGCTCCTAACTTAAGAGAACCAGATTTGTCCTTCTTCTAAAATACTACTTCATGAATAGAAATCAAAAATCACTAATGGACAATAGCTTAAGATGTATAAGCAAATAATAGAAGAGGCTCCTAACTAAGGAGGTCCTTGTTGTTCTTCCTTACAAATTCATTCATCATTAATGCCATTGTTGGAAAACTAGAAATTAAAAAAATCACTTGAAACTAGAAAAAGAGAATGAATTTCAATTATTACTCATATCAAATGGAAGAGAGCCTAACTTAGACCCTGTTTGTCCTTTCATATGCTGATAAGATTTAAACTAAAATCATTCATTAATAATGAAAAATCTTCCAACATTTAAGTAATTAAATGAAAATAAAATCTATAATGAAATAAAATGTTTCTTTGATCCTTTTAGAGTGAGCTCAATTATCTTAAGAACAAAGTGACAAACTATTCCATAAATTCATATACTACATTAAGACAATTTATATCTAAAACTATAGAAATAAAACTTTATTCTATTCTATCACAAGTTAGGATACATGCTCCAAGAGTCCTCCCTTTGGAATGGAGAAGGTACTCCTATTTATACAAAAACATAAGAAACTAACTCATTAATGGAGATCCACTAATCCCTCCTAGATCCACAAATTCTTCATATGGTTACAACCAATATGAGACACATATTCCTTTATCCATGATTTTTCTCCATGAGATATGCTTGACCCCTATCCCAAATCTCCTTTAAATCTTCAAGAGAATTCGAATTTGAGTCTTGGAGGCCACATAAGAGTGTCTTGGAACCTTCCAAATCACCTACACATGTCACCAAACTCATTCCATCTTCAGGTATAAGAAAATACATGTTATTTTTCTAACTTTTAATCATAAATTCACTTTAAATACATAAAATAAATAACTTTGGAAAATGAAAATATGAACCCATTGGTAATGGAAATATAATGATAATGTGATGAAATGAGGTGAAAAAATGAGGATAAACGTGAAAATGGAGTGAAAGTGTATGTTAATTTGGCGGCCCAACAACCACGTCAATGATCGATCTCAGAATGTCGTGACAAGCTATGCCTTCTTTATATTTTAAATCATGGACCTGCTTCACTGCCCATACTGCTTCGCATAAAAACTAGAATTGTTTTGGATCTTCTGATCCAGTTCCTTTAAAAACATGTAGCTGAATATCATAAGACATATTTGTTCTTGGAGGGGGAGGTGGATTCGTAAGGGGATGGGGGTGGGAGGTGGGAAGTAAGGGGATGGGGAAAACCAAAAGCACCCTGATTATTACTCGATCCTGTCTTTGAAGAACTTTCATGATCGAAGGGTGAATAGGTGAATAATGCAGAGTTACTTCAGGGTTTTCAGGGAGGATTTCTTCACTTTCAGATTCACTCAAAAGAGGGCTATAGTAAGTTCCTATGAAATTCTTCAGATCTTGGCCATGAGATCTCTTTCTAGTGTATATTCTATATATTTTTCCACTTCGTGTTGTTCCAGTCTCTTCTTTGGATCTTATCCCAAACATAAGTAAACTAATAATCTAACTGCATTCGTAAAACTCCCTTTTCACATAAAAACATCTTAATCGAGAGTTTCAGAGATCTCAAGTACTTACCTCATGGTCCTTTGAAAAATTTTCATTCTTTTTCACTGTAGGACACAATCAAATGTATGCCCTGAACTCAGTAATGAATCGTCCCAAGATGCTATCAATCCTGAAATCAACAACTCTTGAAATCCTATTTTTGGTGTTCCTGAGTCATTATATCAATTCAAAGGTCCATTCCTTAGGTTCATCTCCTTTAAAACAATCTTTTCTTTTGGTCAACCTTGATATCCACTCATACAACTCAACATGAAATGAATTGCAGAAAATTTCATATTGATCTTCAAAAATATACTTCTGTAACCACCTTTCAAATGATAGATGAGGGATTTTATTCTCTTGATCTGCAAATTCTCATTCCTTCTGTTCTACCCAATCTTGAATTTTCTCCTTTGATGGATGCGACATAAACATATCCCTCAAACAAATCTCCGTCCCAACAACATATCCCTCAAACAAATCTCGGTCCCAACAACATAACCATTTTTTGGCTTAGGTTAGGTTGAAGAAAGTTTGATTCTTTACTGTGCACCAACAAAACCCTCAATCACTGGCCCTTTCGGCAATGACCTGCAAGAAGATAACAATCTCACCCGGAGTGACTATGGGAGGATGCAGAACCAAGTTTCTGCAACCTTGAGGGATGATGCGATATGGTATTTTTCTATTCTTTTATCTTTAACATTCATAAGTTACTTCAAATTCATACATTACATTCATCACTTAAAACATATCATATACATCCATAAAACTTCACTGTACTGAAATAAAGTACAACTACTACACTGCAATAGATAATAAAAAAATAAACACATGAAGACATAAATTTTACTGTGGTTCATCCAAATGTGGGACTACGTCCATAGGAACTATTGCTTATAATAGAGAATTTGTACAAAAAACAGTTCTTGGCCTGCGCACTCAGCTGCAAGAAATCCACGCATGCAATTGCAGACTCATGCTTTTGTGCACTCAGCTATAGAGCCTCGCCTTCTTTCCCAAAACCACAATTCACAAAGTTATAACCATTCAATACATGATGTGATTCTTAAAGAATATTTCCTTCTTTATTATTCATCCCTATATATACTATTACATCGAGGGATATATCATCGCAATACCACAGTCCATATACTATGGACTCCTCTCATACAAGCTACTATGGTCCAAAAACCATTCATCATTTACAAAATAGTATTCTTTTACAAAAAAGGGAGGGGATTTGACCTGTTATGAAGCCCATATACCTCATAGTATATCTACTATGCAGTCCACTTTGGTGCTCTACTGCTCTACTTCGTGGTCCACTTCACGCTCTACTGCATCCTTTACTCCACACTCCACTCCCCAAAATGAAGAGTCTTCATCAAAATCTAGGCCAAGTTGGGTTGTTCCCAACACGGACCCCTCCCCTTCATTAATTATTGAAAAGGTAGGGCGGTCTGCTATGAATATAGGCCATCCATCTAATCCAACCAATAGTGCCATGGATTTAAGTTGTGAGGTGTTTAACCCTTGGCCACGTGGGTTCCATATGGCACTACCTAATCGGTCAATATTTCAAAGGACATAACATTCAATCCAACATTCATATTGAGGTAAACTTTATATCATCTAAAATATCTTAATGAGCTCGATGTAATGGCGTTGTCCAATTTTAATTCTACAAACTTTGGTGAAGAAGAAATTTTGTGACCCCATCTCCATAATGAAACCGTGGAGGTTGGGTTAGTTAAAAGTAACACCTTCCACAACCCATAGTTGAATCGGGTGGGAGGGATCATTACAAAGTGGTATCAGAGTAAAGGTTCAACTTTGGATCTAAAGGGGCTCATATACTCACACATGATAAAAATTCAATCTACTAGTTTCATTACTATATATGAATGTGTGTTGATTTTAAATTACAAATAATATGATTTTTGGATTCATAAGTTACTAATAGGTTATTTTAACTTTAATATACATACTAACTTGAGATTTTATGTATTGGCTTGTTTCACATCACTATGCTTGTTATAAATATGCAAAAACAATGGGTAAAAATGTCTAATTGTGTTTTGATTCAACTAATAATTATGTGTGTGTAACAACACACAAGAAGACATCAAGGAATAGTAGAAAAGTTAGGAATTAACAACAAAATGGTGCAGTACAACACTGATAGATTCTAAGTTGGCCATGAAGAAGACTCAGTTAGGAAAAAGTGAGGAAGACTCTCTTGATTAGATAGACACCCTTAAAAGTTTAATAACTAAGGCGAGGAGCTACAAAGTAGACAATGAAAATATCATTAGAGCACAATAAAGGGAGGTAAAGGTAAATGCAATAATACAACAAATATTATGAGAACAACAAAGGAAAAAACAATAGGAGCTTGTTGCCAGCTATCTAGGTAGGCATAAGTCTAGACCTAGCCCATTAGAGGTCCAAAAGAAAAAATCGGAAACTAATGGGGCAAGAAGCAACAAGTCAAGGAAAAGACATATGTAAGCAGATGAAGTCACAGTGAGAAGAGAAATTCCAATTAACACTTAAGAAAGAGAGTCAAGCAACACTGACCGATCATCATATTCTGCAGTTAATAGACACCATCATCAAAGGAGAAGTAAGAAGAGTTAAAGAAAGAAAATACCCCTACCTTCGATGGAGAGATAAATAAGGCTGAAGAGGTAGAGGCTTGGCTATTCTGAATGAAGAAATACTTCAAGGTGCATGACTACTCTGAGAAAATGAAGGTTTGATTAGCTATTTTCATCTTGATAAGAAAAGTTGACATCCGGTGGGAAGACTTAAGGAATGTCAAGGACATTATAGAGAAAGAGATATCATAGGGAAGATATGAGATATATTTCCTAAATAAGTACCTGTTTGAAAGGTACTATGACAACAAGGTCAAGGAATTTCATGAACTCAAATTGGGACAACTAATTGTTGATTTGTACACTTACAAATTTTTGGAGTTGGCTAATTATGTACCATATATCAAAATATGAGAGGAAAAAAATTCAATGGTACCTCAGTGGGTTACCACAGGCCTATCAAGATAGAATTTAATTTGATGAGCCAAAAACATTAGAAGACACCATCCAAAAGACCAAATATTGCTATGAAAAATTTGAACACAAAATAAAAGTCTAAACAAACTCGTAGAAGAAAGATAATATCAACTTCAAAGGAAGAGATCCAAAATCCTCATGATATAAGTAAGAAGGGAGGAATGGGAAGTTCAATACTCTTGCCAAGGATGGATGTCAACAAAATTTCATCAAGACCAATAGAAACAAACTCAAAAAACTGATAAGAGAAGAAGCCAAAGGGTTTAGGAAGGGGCCCATGCAAAGTTGGAATTTTGGAGAAAACCATTTGTGGAGGAATTGTCCTAATAAACAATAGAATGACACAAAGGTGTACAATGTACAAGAAGTGATAATGGTAAACGGCACAACTCAAAATATCCCATGAATCTATGTCACATTGGACAATAGGAAGGTAGATCAATGAGTTGCAATAATTGAAATAGAAGGTATGGTCATTAACCAACCTGTTTCAATTTTAATTGACCCAAGTTATAATTTTAGTTATATCAGCCCAAAGATTGTAGAGAAATGTGATTTGTAAAAGAAAATTCAGGACATGTCATGGTTGGTTCAACTATCCATGGGGACTAAGAGAAGGGTGACATACATGGTAGAGTCATGCCCTGTAGAAATGAGTGGCATGTCCACTTAAGTTTCTCTCAACCTGCTACTATTGGGATCATATGATGTTTTAATCAACATGCACTGGTTAGTAGACCATAAAACCAAGATTGATTTCTATAGAAATCATTGAAGTGTCTTAGTGAAAATGGTGAGAAGATAATGTTGTAAGGGATAAAGAAACCAATCTCGCTCAGGAAAATAACATCGCTACAAGTAACACAATGCAATAGGAAACATCGTGCGGTGTATGCAATCCACATGACTAAGGAATTGGAAAGAAACGAGGCTGGATTGGAAATTCAACTGGTGATGAAGCAATTTAATGATTTATTCCCAAAATAAATACCAGGATTACCACCCAGGAGTGATATCGACTTTACCATTGAATCAATTCCTAGAACGGTGCTGGCAGCAAAGGCTCCATATCACATGAATACACCTGAAGTCATGGAATTGAAGATATAATTAAAAGAGATGTTATATTAGGCATACATTTGGCCCAATGTATCACCTTGGGGAGCCCTAGTGTTCTTCTAGGAAAAAGGATGGCACACTCTATCTATTTATTGACTACTAGTATCTAAATAAAGCTAGAGTGAAGAAAAAGTACTTGCTACCCATAATTGATGACTTATTAAACTAGTTGAGAGGGATGCAGTGATTTAAAAAATAATTTTGAGGTATGGATATTGTTAGGTTCAAACTACATATGAAGGTATCCAGAAAATAACTTTTAGGATGAGATATGGCCATTATGATTTTGTAGTGGTGGCATTTGGGCTTACAAATGAACCTACAACATTCATGTGCTTAATGAACAATGTCCTTAGACCTTATTTAGACAATTTAATGTTGGTCTTTGTAGACAAAATCCTGGTGTATTTGAAATATAGAGAAGAGCATGAAGAACACCTGAGAGGGGTGTTACAATTACTAAGGGAGCATAAGTTGTATGTATAACTCAACAAATGTGAATTCTTCTAAACCTAGGTTCACTACTTAGGGCATGTTATTTTAAAGGGGGGAGTGGTTTTATATCCTAAAAATATCAAGGTTACAATGGAATGGCCCACTCCTTGCAATGTCATAGAGGTCTAACCATTCATGGGTTTTGTTGGATACTACTGTTGATTCATTCAAAAGTTTTTGAAGATTAGGAATACAATCATTGCATTGCAAAATAACAGAGTCAAATTTCAATGGACACTAGAATGTGCAAATAGTTTTGAGCAACTTAAGAAATTACTCAAATGTACACCTATTTTTAGAATAACATATCCAGACAAGTATTTCCTAGTTTGCACTATTGCCTGTAAGGAAGGACTAGTTGGATTCCTATTGCAAGAAGGACAGGTGGTTTTTTATGAATGGAGGAAACTAAATGACCAAGAGAAGAACTATGATACCCATGATTTAGAGTTTGTAGTAATAGCACATGCCTTAAAAATATTGTGGAGGCATTACTTGTTGAGGATAAAGATTGTGTTGATGACAGACCATGGAGGATTGAGATACTTATTTGACCAACCCATGATAAATACTAGACAATCTAGGTGGTTGGCTTTGATTAGAAAATTCAACTTTGAGATAAAACATATTAAATGCAATGAAATAAGGTAGAAATGTGCTTAGTAGAATCCTACAAGTGGCTCATGTGGCAACAATGAGCACTTGTGAAATCAACACCAAAGCAAGCATCAAAGAATCACTGCTACATGATGAGTATTATTAGTACATGAAAAACTATTTGTAGAAGGAACCAGAGGGATCTATGAGAAAGAACTACACACATACCAATGATGTCATATTGATGTTAAGGAATAAAAAGTATGTTAATAATGTAGTTGCACTAAGGAGGCTAATCATGGATGAGTTTCCTAAAATACCTTACTCAAGTTATCTTCATTACCAAAAAATAATAATATATATAAATAAAATGTATTATTGGCTAGGATTGAAGAATGAATTTTTTGAATACATTGCCAAGTGCCTGGAATGCCAACAAGTTAAAGTCAAATGTAGGCACGTAATAGGATTGTTGCAACCAATCCCAATCCCTAAGTGGAAGTGGGAAGTTATATCCATGGGCTTCATTACAGGATCATAAAAAAATTCCAAATAACATGATGCCTTTATTGTTGTAGTGGACAAGATGAGTAAGGTAACTCACTTCATAGTTGTCACGTCCAATCCCAAGGCCATTGATATTGCTCAAATATTCATGAAGGAAATATTCAGATTGTATGGTGTACCTAAAAATATTATCTCAAACGTATATGCCAATTTCACCTCCAATTTTTTGAAGGCATTTTTCACTAGTTTTGGAACCCAACTAGCTTTTAATACCTCCTATCATCCTTATAGAAATGGAAAAATAGAAAGAATGAACATAATTTTGGAGGAAACGTTAAGAATGTATGTCATGAATCAACAAAAGATGTGGGAATTTTCCTTCCATTAATGGAGTTTGCATACAAAAATGGATATTAGGAGTCACTAAGGATGTGTCTTTTTGAAGCATGGTATGGAAAAAATGTACCACTCCTATTAGCTAGGATGACCCAATAAATAGAGTAGCTCTTAGACCTAAAATTTTGAAGGAAATGGAATAGGAAGTGATGAAGAAAAAACAAAAATTAGAGGCATCTCAAGATAGGAAGAATATTTATGCAGACCAACATAGGATTCACAAGGAATTCCAAGTGGGAGAGCATGTGTACCTCCGCATCATACCAAGGAGGAACTCATTTAAAGTGGGGTCTTGTGCTAAGTTGGCACCCAAATTTGTGGACTATTTCATATTTGGAAGAGAGGGATCAACAACTTATAGATTGGCCTTGCCACCCATAGTGAACACACATGATGTTTTTCAAATTTCTTTGCTTAAAATGCATGTACATGATGATAGTAATATTGTAGAATGATCTGTGATATAGGTGGAACATGGGAGAGAGAGTTCCAACTAGAACCACTATGCATCCTAGACTAGAGGTGGACTATGCTCCAAAATTAAGTGATAGAGTAGATCGTGGTGAAATGGGATAAATTTGGACTTGATGAAGCCACTTGGGAGATGGAAAAACAAATGAGAGTATTATACACATTTTTGTTAAATGAATAAGCATATGCAAGAGCTATTATACAAAGCTTAGTTTTGTTCTTTTTCTTTCTAGTTACAAAAAATATCGAGGATGATGTTCCTTTAAGGAGGTGGGGTTTGTAATATCCCTTATGTTAACCCCTATTTTTGTATTGATAAGTGTTGATTATGTAATGTTATCATAGAAATCATGGTTAGTTCGAAACATTGTGTAAATATAAAATAAAAATAAATATGAAAATCCAATTGGATGGCCCAAGGGGAGGAACACATGAATTCATGGTTCGAAAGGGAGCTGAACATGGAAAGAGAGTGGTGTAGGTTGGTGTAACAAAACACTCCGCCGCCCAATAGTTGGAAGGAAATGATTGTGGAAAATAAGTTCCCACATTTTTCATGTTCCCATAACGTGGGTGAATGGAAGCTGGACAACCCTAAAGGAGACAAGTAGTCTGAGGGAAAAAGGGGAGTGTAAGGAAGATTGAAAGGGGGATAGAAATATTGACGAGAGGGGACATACATGAGAAAACGAGACAATGGGAGATGACATTGAGAATTTTGTTGAGATTGTTGGGGTGTGATTCCCCAACATTGGTACACTAAGGCCATTGGACTATGGTGTCCAAGCCTAAATGTTTAGTGGGAGGCTCAGTGAAGGATTAGAATATGAGTTAGTGCAATATATGATAGTCCACTCAAGTGCTTGTTGTAAGGTTGATAAACCACTAGGAAGGGTAGCAATCCACTGGGGTGCTTGCTAAAAAGAGAAAGGATGATAAACCACTAAGTTATTGCTGGAAAAGTTTATAAAAAACTTAGTGCTTGCTAGTAAGTTGATAAACCACCCAAATAGTCAACTACAAACTCCTGCAGTGCTTGCCTTGAAAATAGAATTGATAAATTACCTAGAATGTATACCCACACTCCTAGAATTGAGAAATACCCTAGCTGATCCTTGGCTAATATTTCCCTAGGAAAGCATCCCCTCAAACCATGGATCTGGCTCGGGGCTGGCCAACTACAATAAAGATGTGGTGTAATTGGTCTATAGTTGGGTGGAGAGATGAAGTTCCTCCCTCCATTTACAATAATTTAAATTAATTAGATAAGTATATTCACTTTTACATATGTTACACTGAAAATGGTAAATGATATTGCTATTTGTTAAGGAAATGAATGTATCAACATTATTAATGAAGGAATGTGATATTCATGTTTGTTTGATGAGTTGTTATTCATATGTTCTCATGGTTATGAGGGGTTGGGAGGCCTATGTGTTTGTTGATACTTTACTAAGTTACAAAGCTATTTACATGGTTTGAATGAATGCTTGATGTGCTCAATTAACTGTTATAGTATGTGGATTCCATTGTTTGGCATGGCCATGAATATTTAATTGATTAAGGCTATTGATTGTCTTTATGCTACAATTTATGTTTCATTAATAGATATGATACTCTTGCATGAAATCCATTATGTGACACAATATGTGTTATTGGGCTTGAATTTATAGAGTAGTGTTAGCCATGGTTTGGCTTGTTTTCATTCTTGGTGCTACGAATTTCATTAATGCATCATGGCAATGCATAATGTATTGAATGTAAGTGTGGAAGGAGGGATTCACTCCTATAGAATTTGGTGTTACGAGAAACACTTGTCTTTCTGGAAGGCTTGGGAAAGTTCCCTAGAAATTCTTTGAATACTACAAAGATCAAGTTTGTATTTGGGTCGGATGCACAATAAGTCTGGTAGATGTATATGGAATTTGGATTAACTCTAATAAAACCTAATTACCTTTAATTATGTATTTATTGTTAATCTAAGTGATTAATTCTTAATCTCACGTTGCACCTCTTCACCAAATGATACTTGCTTTGAACTGAGCACAATAGACAAAAGGTGCAGTGTCAAGGATTGGTGTATGATGATGGGAAATTTCATGTCTGTGCCTTGTGTTTAACAATGGGCTTCGGTTAATTCTTTTATGGACCCATGCATGATTAATAGAGAGCCCGATGGAAGTCTCTTCTGCCCATAAATGTGAAAACGTGAATTTTCATAAAGGGTTCAACCCTATGGGACCACTGATTTAGGTTGAGGTGGCAGATGCCACGAAGCTCGGGTAAGCTTGCATGGACACCATGTGAGTATTCCATGGGATGTGGATCCAATGGCATGGAAAGAATGTTGACATGGCACGCTATTAACTCGACATGTGGTAGGAGGGAACAACCTTTTTGATGGCCAAAGGGGTTGGTTTTTGTATGACATGTGGAACCAATAGAGAATGCCACATGGTAAGGTGATGTTAGAAAGGTGCAATGAGAGTAAGGTGACAAGGATTTAGATGACATGGAATCTATGTAGGCTATGTGGATGCCTAGATGGTGCTATGAGTGATGCGATATTATCTCGGATCTATGCTTATCGAAAAATTCTTAAGGCTTTTCCTTTGCATCTTGGCATGATTGACAAAAGGCACCGTGTCAAAGTTGGAATTCAAAGATAGGAAATTTCTAGTTCATCCTTTCTGTCTAGTGCCAAATTTTAGTTTACCCTTCTTTGGATATGGGTGTGATTGATAGAAGGCATGGCAAAGGATTCATCTGTCAACTAATGAAGAAGGCGCCAAATAGCGAACTACTCTCCCCCCCTTCATTAATCATCGAAAAGGTAGGAGGCCCCACTGCAAATATAGGTTGTCTATCTAATCCGATCAGTTGTGCCACGAATTTAAGCTACGAGGTGTTTAACCCATGGCCATGTGGGTGCCACGTGACACTATCTAATTGGTATGTCTTTAAAAGGGAATAGTTTTGAATTTAGAAATAAAATTAAGGTAAAATTTATATCACTAGAAAACCCTTGATGAACAAGATGCAATGACATTGTCCAAAGTTAATTCCACGAACTTTGGGGAAGAAGAAATTTTGTAGCTACATCTCCATAATAATACCATAGAAATTGGATTAGTTAAAAGTAACATCTTCCACAACCTGTACTCCAAAGAGATAAGAGGAAATGTTGCATTACTTTTACATTATTTTATTTTATTTTTTATTTGATATTAAAAAATCTCACCAACTATTTGTTAATTATTTAATGAATAACAAATCATGTGTATATATATTTAATGATCTACATTTTACCAATTACATTTTCTTCCCTAATTACATTGTCTGGCCAAATGTAAATAATAATATCTAATAAATTTTATTAATTTTTTAATATTGTATTATACATAATATTTTTGTATTATACATAATATTTTTAATTTATATTATTTTATTGTATTGGTTTGTTTGATACTAAAGAATCTGTCAGACATTTAATGTATTAATTATGTTTATATCCCTAGCCATTTACTTATTGGTAATCACTTGGTCTTTCCATGTTTAGATAATGAAATCTATTAAAAAAATAAATAAATTTTATAAAAATCACCTACTCTATTCCTTTTTAAATTCAAATATTATAAAAGTTTACCTATTTTATTCCTCTTTAAATTCAAATCTTTAACCTCTTATTAAAAAAAAAAATCATCATTTTATTCACATTATTTTACATATAATTTGTTGGAAACTTAAAAAATTCAATAGATATATCTATATATCTATCTATCTATATATATATATATATATATATATATATATATATATATATATATATATATGGACTATAAATAATAATATCTTTCTAATCATTTCAATTTTATATTATTTTGTTATTTATTTAATACTTAAAAATCTAACAAACTATACGTTAAGCATTTAATAAATTAATGTATCACAAAATTTTGTTTGTGTGTTTAACTATTCACTTATTATTAATTATATGATTTTGTTGGTTATAGGTATATCATGGATATATTTTCTTACTAGCATAGATCCATCTTAAATACGGATCTAACATGAGTCGAGAGGGATCCAATTTATTCACATGCAATCTTTTTTGTATGAGCTGACGTTATTTAAATGTTTCATATAGTTTTTTTTAATACATTTTATAGGTTTTTTTTATTTTGGCCGACATGAGCAAAATTTCAACTTTGATAACGGATAGATGCCCTTACACATCATACTGGGCCGTAGAATAAGCCTCTTAGCTCAATAACTTTCTTTAATATAAGTGAAAGTTTAATTTTCCTTTATTGTTTTTTATTTTTACACATGATTTAATAAAAATGTTATGCCATAACATTTGTTTTCAATATTAACTTATTATTAAAAGTTGTTTTTAATATTAGCACATTGAAAGTTGCTTTATTTAAATAGATAATTGCATTTAACATAAACTACCAATCCTCAAATCTTAGTGAACACACAAAAAAAACGAGGGGCATTTGTCATATGTGGTCTCTGAATGAAGTTTTAATGGGAATGGCTAGATGGCTGCCATTCCTTGTATTCACCTTAGGCCACATTCATTACAAGTCGTCGAAGGAGGACCAAGCAAGGAAATATATTTAAAGTTTATAGGATGACATAAGTTCCACCATTATAGATGTCTATGAAATTCACCCCGACTTTCATTCCTTTAGCCTCTCTGTTCTACAAGTGGAAGGTTATTGGGGGTTAAGTGTGGCAACACATGTAAGGTTTTTTAGGTTTGTGGTAGAAATTTCATTCGTCTTCTCGTCATGGTGAGGGAAAGAGGTTAAACCAGGCAGGGGGCAAAGGTCATGGGTACCAACCTTTCCCTCCATTGCATGGTCAAAGTGAAGAATAGTTTGACAAGGACATGCTTGTGCATATCCACTGCCTAGTTGCAGCCATGGAGGTTAAGGAGAGACAAAACACTGGCAATGGCCATTGGGTCATTTGGAATTTTCTTGGTAGGCAACTATGGAAGCAGAAACAAGCAAGGGAGAGAGGTGAAGACAGAATTGCATAACACAATTCCTTCCTGGTTCACACACGCATAACATTAATAAGTTTTTCCAGAGATATGGGAATTTCCTTTCCGCCTTCTCCCCCTCCTCTATCATCTTCTAATTCAAAAGCAAGTATTGCATATATGGAATCATGGGTAAATGCGTTCTAGCCTGACTCACCTAGAACCTCAAGCCAAGTAGAAAAAGGTGGTTTGTGATCAAGTCTCTCCAACTCCAGTTGAGCAGGAGAGGAATCTTCCCATCCATTCAAACATTGAGGGTCCAACCATGGGAGAGCCCTCATAGAAGGAAGAAGAATCATACACCAAGAGTGTTCATTAAATGGGAGCGTCCCCCTTGGCTCCCTATAGGATATGATGATCCCTTCCTCTACCTAGAGCAACAGGAGCAGGATAGGAAGGAACAAGCTCTGAAAGGAAAGTCTCCAAGGGAGCAAGTGCATCTCACCTAGGCCAAGACCAACAATGACAAGGATCAACCCAAAAAAGCATGCTATATTCCCTAGATAAACACTCTTTGAGTCTAATTTTTGCATGTCATTTATGTTTTAGTCTCATTTATTTTGTTTGGGTTTCATGGCTTAAAAATCTTTAGGAAACCATCCAGTTTCCCTCTCAATAGCAACTCTGTTGAAAATGCAACAAGAAAATCTAGTTTTGACTTTGCCTTGGTCAAGTAAGATTAAAATTTTAATTTCTATTTTAGCATAATACTTGGAGGTGACGTGACTCTTGTCACTCAATTAACTCTGTAAATTCGAGTTTGAGACATTTGAGTTTAGTTCTACATGATTGATTGCTAACTTGTAGCAATTTGTTTTAGTTAAGTTGAGTTGTTGTCAATTTAACTAATTCTAACTGTCAAAAGAACTAGTGGAGGTCAAGTTGTGGATGTGTAACTTCAACCACACTTAGTGCTCAACCACTTAACTAATCAATCAACCAAAAATACTTGTTGCATGCAGAGAATTCGAGTTACCCCATTGATATGGAGATTCCAAGGCAATGTACTATCAATTGTAACATATTCCCATGTGTACAGGTGGTGCATGCAGTCAGAGATTGGCCTAAGGCTATTACACAATTCCTTAATGTGAAATTCATAAAAAATAGGGGCAATTTCCAAAGGGAATGATGCAAGGAAATAGGAGATTGGGAAGGTTTGAAATTCACTAAGTATTGTGACAGGTTCAGTCAATTAGGCAGAGGGATAGACTATACACTTGCAGGGTGTGCTCAGGCTTGAGCAAACATTGTATTTCTTCTCTATTATTTGATTAATGTAATATATATGGTAATGGGTTTTGAGCAGTTTATTTTCCCTAGATAAATATTTGTGCATGCGTGATGTTTCCTTTTGCATGTCTATGATTCTTGTTTTAGATTGTGAATTAAGTTCCACAAATTAGTAGATTAGCTTCAAGTCTTGTGATTTGGTAAATTTCATGAGCAATATTGAATCTACACATTAATTTCTACATGGTATCAAAGTTGGAAGAATTGTAGAGAAGAGATTTCAAAGTTATCATTATAGGAGATTAGAATTTGAAGATCAGTGTTACAGTTTTATTTAGGAATGAGAAGATGGATTTCAACGGACTCAGGTTCGAGTATGCCTTGGAAGGCACTTCAAACTTTGTTGCATGGAAGGACCATGTGGATGCAGTATTGGATGATAATAAGCTGCTAGAATACATCAAGACAGATGTAACAAAAAACCAAGCATCTGATGCCCAAAATATTTCTCAGTGGAAGAAACATGTGGCCAAAGCGAGGATAATCATATTGGAGGGTGTTTAGGATCATATTTTCTCGAATATCTATAGAAAAGAGACTTTGTTCATGATGTGGAAAGAATTGACAAAATTATTCAAATTATAATAATGACCATAGGAAGCTGACACTCAAGGAAAAGCTTCGAAGTATCAAGATGCAAAAGAACGACACAATTTTGTCGTACTTGAGCAAATTTACATAGTGTCATGATGAACTTGGAAGGGTTGGTGTTAATGTCCCTGAAAAATACTTGGTAGCTCTAGCCCTTTTTGGCCTTCCAAATAGATGGAATAGCAATTCGGTAAATGGTAGAGAGAAACTACAGAGTTGTGAGAAATTATGGTATGATCTAGTGCAGGAAGAAATAAAGCGGAACACCAAATACATGACCTCATCCAAGGGCGAGGATGAGGAGAAATTTACCTTGGCTAGAATGGAAAACAAAGGGAAGGGGAAGAAATCCCAACCAAAAGAAGATTCGAGTCAAGGGGGCAAGAAGAAAGACTCATCCAAAATCAAGTTCTTTCATTGTCCTGAATTCAGGCACTATGGAACGAAGTGTCCATACAAGAAGGAAATCAATAAGACCGCATGAGGAGCAATGGGTGAAGCCTTCACTTCACAATTCAAACTTGATTTTACCCTCATTACATGCATGGAAAGCAGAGTGATGGGTAGTGTGTGGTATCTCGACAATGGTGCCTCCTTCCACATGATGGGGAACAAATATTTTTTCAGCGAATTGGAGGAGAAGGATCTCCAAATGCACATCAAGATGGGAGATGATGGAAGGTATAACATGACCGGTATTGGTACAATTACTTTTCAGAGGGAGTCTGTCTCCCCTCTCAGGCTCAAGGATGTGATGTTTGTATCGGGTCTGAAGAAGAATCTAGTTTCCATAGTTGTGCTTGAAGACTGTGGCTACGGTGTGATATTCAACAAAGGGTAGGATTTCCTGAGACAAATTGCCATGGGACAAGTGAAGTAGATTGGGGTTTGAGTGAAGAAACTATACACATTAGATGTGGAATACTGTATAATGTTGAGCACAAAAGCATAGAAGGTGCAGAGTCAAGATGTCAACAAATTATGGCATAGAAGGCTTGGCCATTTACATCATGGTGCTTTGAAGATCATGCAACAAATTTCTACATGCCTCCCCAAAGTAGAAATAGAGAAATGAGATGCATGAAAAGGGTGCTTGTTGTGGAAGTACACAAAATCCACCTTCAATGATCAAGACAATAGGGCGCATGCAGTCCTTGAAAGGATCCACTATAATGTATGTGGACCTTTATTGACAGCCTCCACTACCAAGAACATGTATTATGTTATATTTGTAGACGGCTTCTCATGGAAGTGCTAGATCTACTTCATGCAGAAGAAAGACCATATATTTTATAAATTTGTTGAATTCAAAGCACTTGTTGAGAAATAAATGTTGAAGAATCTAAGGTTAGTGTAATTATTGAGATTCTTCTTCTTCACATGATAACTATTTGTGAGGTGTTTTTCAATTTTCTTCTTGTTCCTATCTTCACTTATTATTATTAAAGTGTTTCTTCTTTAGTTCATCAAATAGCTACCAAAAACAAAGAGACAAGAACACAAGATGTTGGCATTCTTCCAAGGAAAAAACCTCTCCCTCTTGGAGAGGAAAGCCCACACAAAAATTCTTCTTATAGAGATTCCAATTGACAAATACCAAGGCCATGACCCTTGAACTACTATGCCACTCCAAGGCCAATACATCAATCATATTCTTTGTTGTTGTTGATATCATCACTACTACTTCATCATTGTTTCACTTAGATCACTGCAACCTTCTTACCGAAGTCATCTCTACAAAATCATTATTATTGTTACATTGTTTTTGCACCTTGCTGCACTACCACCAAGATCTTTATTTCCTATACCATGATTGTGACTAGGATCATGATTGTATCTAGAAGATATGTCGAGACTATATGATCATTGAGATCCTCTTCTTCATGAATACACTAAGACTATGAGACAATGATCACTGTGATTGTGTTTATAGTATATAAGATGAGACAAAGTATTGAGATCCTTCTTATACGTATTTTGAGACTATGAGATGGTATATACCTTTGTAATACCCATCCTAGAATGTTAGAGTCCTCCTCCAACTGAAATAATGTAACTATGTCTTCATTCGATGTTCTTGCACTAAGTTACTTGTCTGAGATTTCAGGGAGGTGTTCAAAGTTATCACTGTAACTATCATCAAAATTCTATTCTCCTGCACTTCCTATACCCATTCAAAGTTGCAGACTAGTCTGATATTCTGTCTGTACTTTCTGCGAAGTTATGTGGGATATTTATAGTAGTTATACCTCCACAAATAAGCCAAAATGAGTGTGAACTATTGTGTCACTTCATTTGAGTCGACATGACTATTATTTATGTCATTTTGCTGGCCGATTTGACTTGTCTTTTCGTCGTTTTGATTGTAGACTTCTTCTTGTGCTTGTCTTGGAGGGATGTTTAGACTTTTATATACATGACATTGACTCTTTCACATCCTAAGGCTCTTAATGGGAGCCACTAAATAAATAAACCTCTTTCTCATGAAACCCATGCAATAAGGAATAATAAATTCATTTTACAAAAATCATAACTACAATGTCATGAAGACCGAACCTAGTTACACTTGCTTCAACACTCCCTCTTAACTAGGGAGGTATTCATGATGGTACTTGGTCATTCTCAATTTGAAGAATTTTTCATAAGAATAATTAGATTGGTAACCCATCTATATAGCATCATAGTAACCAACATTGTTTCCACAACAAGGCCTTGATTGACAACTCTATCTCTCATTAGATCAGAGCACAATGTTGGTGAGACCAATGACTACAAACACCTTCATCATTTTCTCTCAAGGTACATACCCACCTGGTTTTTCACTGAGTATGACCTTCTAGGACTATTCTTATCTTGGGTTCCCATCCCTCAAAGAATATCGGTCCTCTTGCCTACTCTTGTCTTGGATGCCCTACACACCCTCAAAGAGCATCAAATGCTAGGTTATTACCAAATCCTCCATTATTTCTTCCTAAGTGAAGACAAGAATGTTGTGTCTATCTCTCCATTTCAACTAGGGAGGATGTCATGTGTTTACATTTATCTTCATGGTCTTCACCTAGACTTACGATTGTTAGTCCTGGTCTAGTGCATGACACATCCAAGATCCCTCTTGAACAGGGGTGATCCAATCCAAGATCCCTCTTGATTAGGGACTTGTTAGAGCTCCAACAACTTCTTCTTCATGGGTCCTTCAACTACTTGATCAAATTCTCTCCTTGATGTCATGAAAACCAATTTAGCTTCTTCCTTGTAGGGCAACAACCACCGATCACTTTCCTCCTTAGTTCATCATGTCATTCCTTTCTTCATGGAAAGTGGCCTTCTTCATATCTGGAACCTTTGTTATATGACTACTTCTTTCTCATCATACTTCTCCCATCCATCACATGAATGCTAGTTGTACTTGTATTTACAACTCTTGTTCGAGTAGCCCTACATTATCTAGATATTATTCAAGAAATCAAAACATCATATTAAATCAAATCATACCTTACTATATGGCTCTTCATCATGACATCTTCTTGTAGGTATCAACATCCTACACACATATTGACACGTCTCCCAAAGATATCCATTGTCAAGGGTCTTCATATTTTTTAAACTTTCATCAGAGTCTACATATCTTTTTGGGAGATTTCCTAGTGAAATCTTCTTGGTATTTTGGATGTTGATTGCCTTCATCATGGTTACATATCTCACAATATCTTCCTTCCTCACACATTCCATTCCCGGGAGCTTTCAATCAGAGTTTCTTAATTGTATTTAACCACCTCATACTTCATATGAGGACATATTGTGTTGATTTCATCTAATGTGACTTATGCCTTCCTGCATCCTTTCATAGGAGGAGATTTTTTTTCTCCTGATCGTGCTTCTCAAGATAGAAGCAATGATCCATGCTACCAGCAACCATATGAAATGACATTATAATATTAAACATAAGCATAATTACCATATTTTACCTTAAGGTCATAGAGTCTTCTTCCAGCAACTTCCTTGATTGAAAAGATCTTCAATCCCTTGATCTTCTTCATGTCATTACATCATCATCTCATGGATTCCATAAGTTGGAGTTCCCGTTGAAACAATTTCTTCCTCTCTAGATTAGTGAACCCTATGATGAGGATTTCATTAGAGAATTTCGAGGATATTGTATATCCCCAACTGATAGATGTTTCCTTTTTGACTTGATGTATGATGAGCCTTGTCCTAAATGACCTCTTCCTTTCCTTTAATGTCCACTGAGGTTCCCAAGAGCTATATCCTTCATGTTTTGTCTATCATGGATTTTTTCCTTCGCAATTTCCATGGTGATGTCACAAGCTCTTGTTTCTAGTGCTTCCATGATGCCATGATGCATCTTATTATCTTGGTCATATCTATAAGACAAGATTTAGGAGCTTATGATAGGACCCTTTTTTGAGGAATACCATCTTACTCATAGGAGATATTTGTTACTTCCTCTTTCCTTGGCCCCTTTCTTCATCTTACTTCATCTTTCGAGTGATATGAGCTTCTTTTTATAATATTTCCACATCGTTGAATCTTAACTATAATTTTTTTGTTTTGTTTGAGGACCAAACTTGCCCTTCCTTTCTGCACATGATTTAGTCATTTAACCTTCAATACTCCTACCATCAACTTGTCTTTCTTTATTTAGCATAGAGACCATAAGTTGTCAAATGAGGTAACTTTCTTATCCCATGGATATTTGTTACCTTGATTATCTGTTAGTGCATTATAGATAAATGATGGTTATCTACCTTCCTATATCTTTGTAGGTGGGACCTTATGAAGATATCCTAAATCCTTTGATACCCTTTACTTTCATGTAGATCATATTTCATGCGACATTCTTCATTGCACCTTCAGAGAATGAGTTTTTATTATACATTTTCTTTGATGTCTCCAATATTGATATATTAGGGGATGTTATAAGTATCCTTTTCCATAAATTCAGAGGAGACATTTTAATGACTTCAACTTCTTAGAGGACAATGATTGTCCTCCTTCTTCATGCAAGGAATCTTGATGATCCATTCAACCTATAGATGTCATTGAAATCATGAAATCATTTAATCAAACTTGATTATAGAATGAAAAGATACTTACTTGTCATGTAGATGAAATCTTCACCTAGATCATGTTGATGAAGATGATATATGAGGGCTTCTTCTTGGATGAACTTCTTCTCAGATAAGGAGATGATCCTTGCTTGATTATAACCTTGAAGATGATAGTGCCTTCTTGCCTTCAATTATAGGGTAGGTCTGGACTGCTTCAATCTTTTCCAAGATGATAAGATATTCATTTTGAGGTCCTTTGAGTTTCATATCTTTGTAGATATATTGATGAGAATCTTGGTGGTATTTTGATGATGGTGATGTGGAGATCCAAGTTCTTGATGTGGAGTTACCTTGCTATTGTATAATTCTTGTTGTAGACTTGCTCCTTTAATCTTGACAAAACCCTTAAACTTGTTTCGATGTCCTTCTTGAAGATTGATCCTTGTATGTCTCTTTTGTTTCCCTTCCTTTGAATTCAACACCTTAGCTCTGATACCATGTTGAAGAATCTAGGGCTAGTGTAATTAATGAGATTCTTCTTCTTCACATGATAACTATTTGTGAGGTGTTTTTCAATTTTCTTCTTATTCGATATTCACTTATTATTATTAAAGTGTGTCTTCTTTAGTTCATCAAATAGATACCAAAAACAAAGAGACAAGAACACAAGACATCAATCCTCTTCTTCATTACTGTTGAGATCATCATCACTACCGCTTCATCATTGTTTCACTGCCAAGACCAAGACATCAATCCTCTTCTTCATTACTGTTGAGATCATCATCACTACCGCTTCATCATTGTTTCACTTAGATCATTGCAACCTTCTCAATGAAGTCATATCTACAACATCATTATTATTGTTACATCATTATTGCACCTTGTTGTGCTACCACTGAGATCTTTATTTCCTATACCATGATCGTGACTAGGATCATGATTGTATCTAGAAGATATGATGAGACTGTATGATCACTGAGATCCTCTTCTTCATGAATACACTAAGGCTATGAGATAGTGATCACTGTGACTGTGTTTATAGTATATATGCTGAGACAAAGTATTGAGATCCTTATTATACTTATGTTGAGATTGTGAGATAGTATATACCTATGTAATACCCATCTGAGAACCTTAGAGTCCTTCTCCAACCAAAATACTATAACTCTATCTTCATTCAAGGTTCCAGCACTAAGTTACTTGTCTGAGATTTCAGGGAAGTGTCAGGAGTTATCACTGTAGCTATCACCAAGATTCTATCCTGCTACACTTCCTGTACCCATCCAAAGTTGCAGACTAGTCCGATATTCTGTATGTACTTTCTGTAAAGTTTAATGGGGTATTTATAGTGGTTATACCTCCATAAATAAGACGACATGGGTGTGAACTATTGTGTCACTTCATTTGAGTCAGCATGACTATTATTTATGTCATTTTGCTGGCCGACTTGACTGTTCTTTTCATCATTTTGATTGCAGACTTCTTCTTGTGCTTTTCTTGGAGGGTTGTTTAGACTTTTCTATACATGACATTGACTCTTTGACATCCTAAGGCTCTCAATAGGAGTCACTAAATAAATAAACCTCTTGCTTATGAAACCCATGCAGCAAGGAATAATAAATTCATTTTACAAAAATCATAATTATAATGTCATGAAGTATGAACCTAGTTACACTTTCTTCAACAATAAATTGGCAAGAAAGTGAAGGCTCTCGGGAGCGATAATGAAGGTGAGTACATGTCGAATGAGTTTAAAATTTTTTATGCAAAGGATGGCATTCAACGGGAGTTGAAAACACCCCATAACCCACAGCAGAATGGGGTGGCTAAGAGGAAGAACAAACGTATTGTGGGAACAGCAAAGGCGATGTTGCATGACCAAGGCTTACCACTGCACCTGTGGGCTAAAGAATTCAACACAATGGTCTATTTGCAGAACAGAAGTCCTGACAGGATTCTTGGCATGAGTACACCAGAGGAAATTTTTTTATGGAAGAAACCAGATGTGTCACACTTGAAGATATTTGGATCATCGATTTACTATCATGTTTCCAAGGAAGCAAGGAAAAAGCTAGAGCAGAAAGTAGAGTTGGGCATATTTGTGGGGTGCACAAACACACCTCACAACTATCATGTGTGCTTTCCATCTCTTAGGATTATAGTGGTAAGAAGGGATGTGAAATTTAATGAGGAGAAAGTAATGAGGTGTTATCTTGAGAGGGAGCTTTAGTTGCAGCCTGATCAGGAGATTTTGGCTCCAAAGGAAGAACCTCAAAAAGTTATGGAGTAACCACAAGTAGAGGAGCAGAGAGTGGAGACATCCACTCAAGCATAAACATTCATAGAAGGAAAGGAGTGAACCATGGAAGCTGAAAGATTATTCTAGGAGGCTAGAGAGAATGTGGGAGCACCCACATCACAATGCAAACAAAGGAGCTCATCGGATCGGTACACTGGCTACATGGATCTGATGAGCGAGCTTGTAGAGACTGAGCCATCCTCATTTGAGGAATCTGTAGAGAAGCCAATATGTGTTGATGCTATGGTATAGGCATATGATTAAATTGTTAGAAACAATGTTTGGGAAGTGATCCCAAGACCAACATACCATTCAATGGTTGGTTTGAGATGACTTTACAAGGTAATGCATGCAACAAACAAAAGAATAGAGAAACACAAGGCCAAATTTGTGGCCAAGGGGTTCTCTCGGGTTGAGGGAATTGACTATGAGGAGATCTTTGCTCTAGTAGCAAAGTACTCATCCATTAGGTCAATTCTAGCACTGTCAACGCAGATGGGGTGGACGATCCACCAGATCGATGTGAAGACAACATTCCTCAATGGAGTTATTGAGGAGGAGGTATATATTGAGATAACAGAGAGTTGCATGTGTGCAAACTCAAGCGAGTGTTTTGAGGACTCGAGAAAGCACCTCGTGCTTGGCATACCAAGATCGATAGCTATCTCACCGGTTTAGGCTTCACCAAAAGTGAAGCAGATGCAAACCTTTATCACATTGTGGTAGAAGGTAAATGATTGATTATTGTGTTACATGTTGATGACTTTATCCTTAATGGTGATGAGAAGATGATCAGATATTACAAGGAGGACCTTGCAAGAGAGCTCGAGATGAAGGACATGGACCTCATGCACTACTTCCTTGGTTTGGAAGTATGGCAAGGAGATGAGAACTATTTGTCTCTCAGGGAAAATATGCCAACGAGATACTTCTAGAGAGAATGTGGGAGCACCCACATCACATCGCAGACAAAGGAGGTCACCAGATCGGTACAGTGGCTACATGGCTCTGATAGGTGAGCTTGTAGAGACTGAGCCATCCTCATTCGAGGAATATGTAGAGAACCAATATGGGTTGATGTTATGGTATAGGAATATGATTAAATTTTTAGAAATAATGTTTGGGAATTGGTCCCAAGACCAAGAGACAAATCAATGGTTGGTTCGAGATGGATTTACAAGGTAAACTATGCAACAAACATAAGCATAGAGAAACACAAGGCAAAATTTGTGGCCATGAGGTTCTCTCGTGTTGAGGGAATTGACTATGAGGAGACCTTTGCTCCAATAGAAAGGTACTCATCCATTAGGTTCTAGCACTATCAGTGTAGATGGGGTGTAAGATCTAATAGATGGATGTGAAGACAACATTCCTCCATGGATTTATTGAGGACAAGGTATATATTAAACTAACAAAGAGTTGCATGTGTGCAGACTCAAGCGAGCATTGTATGGACTCAAGCAAGCACCTCGTGCTTGGTATACCAGGATCGATAGTTATCTCACCGGTTTGGGCTTCACCAAAAGTGAGTAAGATGCAAACCTTTATCACATTGTGGTAGAAGGTAAATTATTGATTATTGTGTTAAATGTTGATGACTTGATCCTTAATGGTGATGAAAAGATGATTAGATATTGCAAGGAGGACCTTACAAGAGAGTTCGAGATGAAGGACATGGGCCTCACACACTACTTCCTTGGTTTGGAAGTATGGCAAGGAGATGGGGAATTGTTTGTCTCTAAGGGAAAATATGCCAACGAGATACTTCAGAGGTTCCACATGGATAGGTGCAAACCCTTGGAGACTCATCTAGTGGGAAACTAGAGGAAAGAGTATGCTACTTCAGGTGAAGTAGTGGCGGCTACCATTTATATGCAGCTTTTGGGTTCACTGATGTATTTGGTGAACACACAACAAGACATGTGTTATGCAGTTAACCAACTTAGTCAAGAAATGGTTAAGCCAACCAAACTATATTGGAAGGCAACAAATCATGTGTTGAGATACCTTAGAGGCACTACTCAGTTTGGTATTTTGTACAAACAAAGAGAGGGAGTGAAGCTGCAAGGATTCACAGATGCAGATTGGGCAAGGAGTCCATCAGATAGGAAGAGCACATCAGGAGGAATTTTCAGTGTTGGGTTAGTAACAGTTTCTTGGTGCAACAGGAAGCAAATATCTATGGCACTCAACTTAGCAGAAGCAGAGTACATGGCTGCAAGTCAAGCAATATGTGAGGCTATCTGGATGAGAAATATTCTTGTTGGGTTATTTGGTTAGAAGATGGATCCTACCATGATTTACTATGACAATCAGAGTTGTATCAAACTCTCTAAGGCTCTAGTATTTCATGATTGATCCAAGCATATCGACATCCAGTATCACCATCTATGAGATTATGTGTAGAGGCAGTTTATGTTGTTACAGTACATTCCTACAGAGGAACAAGATGCAAATATTTTGACAAAGGCTTTTTCAAGAGGCAAATTCGAGTTCCATAGAAGTAGGATTAAGCTATTTGATAATCACCTTCTTGCTGAGAGGGAGTGTTGAAAATGCAACAGGAAAATCTAGTTTTGACTTTGCCTTGGTCAAACTAGATTAAAATTTGAATTTCTATTTCAGCAAAATACTTGGAGGTAGTTAACTGAGGTGACATGGCTCTTTTCACTTGGTTAACTTATTAAATTCAAGTTGGAGACACTTGAGTTTAGTTCTACATGATTGATTACTAATTTGTAGCAATCAATTTCACTTAAATTGGATTATTATCAGTTTAACTAGTTTTAACATTCAAAAGAACTAGTGGAGGTCAAGTTGTGGATGTGTAACTTCAACTGCACTTAGTGATCAACTAGTTAACTGAACAATGAGATGGAGATTCCAAGGCAGTGTACTATCATTTGTAGCATATTCCCATGCGTACAAGTGGTGCATGCAGTCAAAGATTGACCTAAGACTATTACACAATTACTTGGTGTGAAATTCCTAAAAATAGGGGCAATTTCCCAAGGGAACAATGCAAGGAGATAAGAGCTTGTGAAGGCTTCAAATTGGCTAAGTGTTGGGCCAGGTTCAGTCAGTCAGGAAGAGAGATAAACTATACACTTGTGGGGTCTGCGCAGGCTTGAGAAAGCATTGTATTTCTTCTCTATTCTCTGATTCATGCAATACAAAAATAAGGGGTTTTGAGTAGTTGTTTTCCGCTAGATAAATCTTTGTGCATGTGTGATGTTTTCTTTTGCATGTCTATAATTCTTGTTTTAGATGGAGAATTAATTTCCACATATCAATAGAGTAGCTTCAAGTCTTGTGATTTAGTAAATTTCATGAGCAATATTGAATTTACACATTAATTTCTACAAACTGGTCTCCTCAATCCTGCTATTGTCATCTCAATTTCAGTGATCATTTTTTTTGTTATTTCTTAGTTACCATCTTGGTTTAGAATGTAATGAGAGACCATCTAATTTCCCTCTCTAGAAGGTCTCCCCAAATCTCTCTCAACACAAACATATTTTTCTGTCAGTATAAAAGTATGAGATACAAACTATTCCAGACCTCCATGGTGGTACTATATTTTTGAAAAAGATAAAAAATTGCTTATATGCTTAGAGGAAGAAAAAAAACAAACAAACATAAAGCTCCTAAGTTGTTTAAATATATATTTTTTAATATTTATTTATCACAATTTAATTGCACTGGAAAAAAACTATCTACCTCAAATATAACTTGTGTTTAATCACATTGTAAGGAATGGGTCGACGTTTTGAACCAACTAATGTGGTTCATCCTCAGGACAAGGTGAGAAACAAGTTGATTTGAGAGAATAAATAGCAGGGATGCATCAATGTTCAGGGAAAGCCATTCAAAATTAGCCATTGGTGAAAAATTATGAAGGGATAAGAGGTAGATTAAAATAACTGATATTTAGTTAAAAATAGTTGTTATGTAATAATTACTTATTTAATATCGAAAATGTAATTCTTCACCAACGGCTAATTTTGAATAGCTTTCCCTAAACATTGATGCATCCCTGCTATTTATTCTCTCAGATCAATCAATTTCTCACCTTGTCCCGAGGATAAACAACATTAGTTGGTTCGCAATGTCGACTTAATCCTCTCACCTTGTCCTGATGATAAACCACATTAGTTGGTTCGAAATGTCAACTCAATCCTTACAATGTGATTAATCCGAAAGATTATTCTCTACATCATGGATCACAAAAGTCTTAGATCTAACATAACTTTTGTTCTTAAAAAATAAATATTATATTTAACTTTTGTTCTTAAAAAAATTGATATTATATGTAAAATGTTATCTTTTTAATACAATTATTATATATATATATATATATATATTTTTATATTTCATTTTAATTTCCTCGCAAATATATAAATTCACTAACTTAAGTATATACAAAATAATTTTTAAAAATTAAATAAAATCTAATAATTACTAACGCTATATTTTTTTTACTATGACATTTTTCTCAAATTTAAATCTCCTTTACAACCACCTGCATAACACAAAATACCCTAAGTTTGCATGGTCAAAATCCATTCTTTTAAATTAAGTTGAATTACCATTAACCTCTAACTCGTGCAATAGTTTTGTACGGAAGGATAAAGACATGACATTTCAGTGTAATTTGTGAATTCAAACTTAAACCTTGTCATTTCCATTGCGCAGCAGTAAGCAACAAGTACCAGGTCTAAGATCACTATAAATTTTAAAATCTCTATAATATTGAACCTCGTCATGGAGAAAAAAACTACGCCACGTGTTTTTGTTCAAATGTCTAGCCTGCACCCACATACATAAATGGTTATGTTAAAATATTAATTAAATAATTTAATTTGGACATAGTCCTTGCACTAAAATTATTTTTACCTTGTTTAGAGAATTTTCGGCGAAATCACATAAAAGATCATGGCGGATGGTTCCTTCTCTCATCAGGTGTTTAGAAAGAAGACGCATACTAATCAATACTTGCATGCTTCTTCCCATCATTTCCCCGCTCAGAGGTTAGGGGTTCTAAACACACTTGCCACCCGTGCTGTTAGAATTTCTGATGAAGAGAGCTTGGAAAAGAGAAGGCTCATCTCCTAGATGTCTTTGTGAAGAATGGTTACAGTAGACACTTGGATCAAAAAGCCCTCCTCAAGGCCAAGAAGGAGCCTTCAATCCGAAGGCATCCTAAAGATCGTGTCATGGGGGTTAACCTACCTTACATCCAAGGGACCACTGATAGGATTGCGAGGATTTTGAAGAAGTACGATGTGCCCGCAACTTTTAGGCCTCTCAATACTATCTGTGGCTCCCTTAGGTCTGTAAAAGATCCTATTGACCCTAAAGACATGAAGGGCGTCTATGTCATTCCTTGTTCCTGTGGGACACCATATATTGGTGAGACAGGTCACTCTATCAATCAAAGGATTAGCGAGCATTTGGCAGACTTAAGGCATGGAAGGGCTAAGTCCTCAGCCCTGGCTGAGCATGCCAAGAAGACTAAGCATCATGTCTGTATTGAAGAGGCTCAAGTCATTGCTAAAGTTGCACAGTTTCACCATCGCAAATTTAGAGAGGCCCTGGAGATTGAGAAAAGGCCGAAAAATCTTAATAGGGATGATGGATGGAAGATTAGCAGTTGTTGGGTCCCAGCCCTGTCTTCCTAGCCTCCTCATTCCCTCATCTCTAAGGTCTCATGGTTTCCTTTCCCTCCCCTTAGAGTTGATTTGGTTTAGTATAGAGTTGGGGCATTAGATTTTGGTCCGTAAAAAATATTTGATTCTTTGTTGATGGGCTAAGCTTTAGCTACTTTTTAACAATGGGGTGGGGTCTTGGTAGTATTCTGATAAATAAATTAACTTTTTAAGCTAACCTCTTAAATTATTTTATTCATCGGATATTATAGCTGTAATTATATATATATATATACATATATACAGTGATTAATAAACAATTGGGTTAAATGAATAAGTTTCCAACCATTATAGTTATTTAGTTATTTACCTTATTATAATTTTTAATATATAAATAGATTTTATATATTCAACTTTTAACTTACAACATAATAGTATAATCTGTTTATTTATTTTAATCCCCTCTATTATCTTAATTACCGAATATATACTTAATAAATAAATTTCGAACCATTGAATGTATTAATGTACAATTATTTATTGGTACATTTAGAATGAAATATTATAATTGGAATAAATAAAAAATAATTTAATTACTTTTATACTAACCTTTTTGTTTTTTATATTAAATAAATAAATAGCTTACTTTCAAAAGAACCATTAAAATTGAGATTATTATTGAATTATTATAGGGTTCTTTTCTTCTTAATATTATTGGAATTTATATTTGTATGACATTGAAAATAATTATTTAAATAAACAATATATTACCTTAAAAATATTAATCCTAACTTTTAATGATCATTAAAATTGAAATGATTATTGATCTATTAAAGGGTTCTTCTCTACTTAATATTAATTTAATTAAAAATAATTATAAAATAATTTAAATTAACCATGAATATTAATCCTAACTTTTATTCGAATAACATATATATATATGTAGAGATAGTAGGGGAGAGAGTTATTTATTTATTAAAAATAATTATATTATTAATAAACTATTTGAATAAATAAACGATTTTCTTATTTATCTTGATTTTTACCTATTTTAACTTATTTCTAGAAATAATAATAATAAAACTATAGCAAGAATATTAAAATAATTTGACTGAGGTCCTAAGGTAAGAATTAGCCGTTATCAATGTAGCCGTTGGAATCTTTCCTCGAACTATTTAACATGCTATGCTGGTTTTGTTTCTTCAACTTGTCCTGACGATGAACCACACTGGTTGGTTCGAAACGCGTCAACAAATGATCTTTTATGTGATTTCGCCGAAAATTCTCTAAACAATGTTATGGATCACAGAAGTCTAAATTCCTTAATATTTTTACCCTTTCATAGCTTTTCATGAACTTTAGAATTTTTTTAAAATTGGTTAATTTTACATTCCAATTTCTTCCTTTTGGTTTGTTATTAACCATTTATAAGTTAAAATTGGATCAATCCAATTAAAAAATGGTTGTAATTCATATAATGTTTGAATTTATAATGATTTATATTTATAGTTATTATATGTTTAATGGTAATATAGTTAAAGATAAATATTTAAGGCATTAATGAACATATGTATTTAATGTATTAGTTTTAGAATATATTAAAAGATGCATATAGATGGTTACATTTCTATGGTTAATGTCAAATTTTTGGGCATGGTTACATATTCTTGTTATTTTCGAATTTACAATAATTAAAATTTATTTGTTCAAAATGAAAGATGTATTGGTTTAATTTTTGTGTGTTTTTACAAAATTTTGTTATTTTTGAAGGTACAATAATTGAAAATTGTCTGTTAAAAACGGAGAGATGCTTTTGATGAATTCCTTATAATACATAAGGAAAGATGCATATAGGTGGGGGAGTTGTATTTAAGACATGAGTTGTGCTTAAGACATAATGCAATAAATGTTATTCAGGATATGTTTGCATAGAAATAAGAATATATTTAAATTAATAAGGTCAATACAAATAATAAAAATTATAAATCGCTTTATGTAAGTATGGTAATACATAAGAAGAACAGAAATATTATGGAGTAACTAGTATGAAATAAAGATGACAACTTAGATATTTCTCTTTTGATTCTTTGACCCTTACTTGTTTAGCCCTATACTAACACCTACAATATAGTTTCCATATTTCATGAAGTTCTTGTTAGGTAAACTTAACTCAGTTATAAAGTCAAAGTTCTTTAGTTTGCAACACATGGACCCACGATATTGCATGTAATGAGGCCTATAAATAAGCTAAAAATGTCCATTATGAAGCTCCTTTTTGCCGAGTAATAAATATATTACAAACTAGTATGTCCATTATAAAGGTCGTTTTGACCAAGTAATAAGTCTGTTACAATCCCATGAGGAGACAATGGTTGGCACAACAGAATGCTATCCCTTCCACCTGGATTCAAATCCCATGAGGGCACATTATTGGCCTGTTGTGATGAGGCTCAAGGAGTAGGCTCCCCCACTCTCATGTAGTCCCAGTTCTTGCTAAGTCATAATTGTTGTGTGTTAATCTTCTTAAAGACTTAGGATTTGTTAGTGACTAGATTTGAAAATATGAATTGAGATTTATTGGTAGATTAATTCCATAGGTTTGTTTTATTCCCTATTATTCAGGCATACTTGTTGTAGCACAAAAAAACATGAATTTATCCCTCTCGTGCATAAAGAAGATGAAGGATGAATTTATGGAATGAACCACATGAATATTTATCCCTCTTATGCATAAAGAAGATGAAGGATCAAGTTGTGGAATAAACCACATGAATATGTACGAAGGTGGCAGGTGTATGCAAATGCTAGGTTGATGTTAGTTTAATGTAATGCTTGATATTTAAGCATACATATCATAGTTCGATAACACATGGAGATATTCATCTCAAGCATAGAGAGGATGTGGGATCAAGTTGTAGAATGATCCAGTTGGATATGTACGAGGGTGGCAAGTGTACTTCTATGCTACCTCAAGGTTTGGATATGTTGAATCTTCCATTAAGGGGGTATATGTGAAGTAATCCCAAAATGTGAGATGGATGAGACCATGTTATGATTAAAGAGGACATGTAGTTGCATGGTTGTGAGAATGTGTACAAGTCCGAAGGAGGTAGTTCATTCTTTTAAGGATTTTCAAGTGCAAGACACACCATGAGGTTGTGCAACACATGGAAAAAGACAAGAATGGCTAGGCTAGAGAATAATGGCATTTGTAAGTGCCACTTAAAGAAACAATGGTCATTCCTAGTGTTCTAAAGGTAATAGCAACAATAATTTAAAAAATAAAACATTGGAGATGATTTTTTTAAAATACATGTACATGGGCATATGATTGTAAGACTCGGTGAGGCATGTGCACCCTTGGAAAAGTCTAGAATGATAGGGGGCATGCGAATTTTTTGGATTGGATCTGAAGAATTTCTCCATGACAATTTTAAAGGGGTATTGTTAAGCAAACTTGGCTCAATCGTAGAGTCAAATTTGTTTAACCTACAATATGTGATTTTTGAGCATGTGGAATTTGTGACCCATGGTATTGCTTATAACGAAGCTTACAAATAAGCTAGGAAGCCTCCATTATAAGGTGTTGTTTAGCCAAGTAATAGATCAAATATGTTGTGATTTTTCTCCAATTGACGTTTCCAAAACAAATCACGTATGTGATCTACGTGTTGCTAGTTTATGTTTATTAATTATTTTTCTCTCGCATGTTGTTTATTTCTCACAATTTATTTATAACAATCCCTATACTTTGGTATTGTATATACATCTATACTTACATTAATATTGATATGTCAAATATTAATAAATTTGAAAGCTATGTAGTAATTACTAAATGGCTTATTTATAAGGAAGTTGCATGTCATCCCATTCAATTTACCTCTACATTAATTTCTTTTGTATACTATTTGTTGAAACATATGTATGCATAAGGCTAATAAGCTAGTATAAAATATAATATTCATTACTATTAATCAATCAAATAATGTTACATGTAGTTATTTTTTCTAATTGATGAAATTCACATCGTGAGAAACCTAAACTTCCCTTCAAAGCAAGGATGGTACTTAAGATAAACTAATTAGTTGCAATTTTAACAACTTAACTTTGGTAAAAACATCAAGTAGCATCCACAATATTCATATATAGCCAACCTAAAACTTCAACCACCTACTTGTAATTCATAATGCTCAAATACTAAAACTACCCACCAAATTATCAAATTTAATTTATTTATAATCATAAACTATATTAATATATTATAAAAGATCAAAATATCAAATAATATTAATTAACCTGTCCTGATTCAATTGATTTATGCACATGAATTTAGTCAACTAAAACCACAAATTACTTACGTATACTATTGACATGTTTGCAAGCTTCTTCAATTTACATTCTTTTTCGTTCTCTACGCTGGTGTAAAAAACTCTAAACGAGTATGCTAAGGGAGTTAATTAAACTGATTTTTCACCTTCGTCATTGTCTAAACTGTTGTTATGGATAAGGATTGAATTATTTTTAAATCCATAATGTATAGTCATTTCTTTTCATGACATTCCTTGTCATTCCCATATTCGTTTTTTTTCTCAGAGAAGTCATTCCCATATTCATTGATGCCACTTGTTATATATTATATCATATATTATAACAAAAAGTAAAGGATATATATCATATATTATACCATAGTCATTGCTTTTCATGACATTCCTTGTCATTCCCATATTCATTGATGCCACTTGTTATCATATATTATAACAATATATGAGTTGCATTATCTCGACATTCAACGCTTTACACTATAGACGATACAACCCTTGAGGCTCAGTCTAGAAAAATACTTCTTATAATCATAAGAAGCATTATAAAAATCCAACAACCAACACTCCTCAATTTGGTATGTCTCAAGGTCCAACAACCAATCAGACTAAAAAGAATTTGTGATACTTACCGAAATTTTCCCTAATAAATACTTTGAGAAAGTGACAAATCCTAACCGATAGGAATTGTGGGGATGAGTATAAGATTCTCCTTGTGTCTAGAATTGAGGATCTGATGTCAACCATCAGGAGCAGCACTTGTTCTAGAATTTATTTTTGTCAAGGTTCGTAGCGCCCTTCTTGCAGAACAAAGGGGCCCACGAGCATAAGATTGAGGAAAAGGAATTATATTTTTGGTGAAATTTAACTTCAATTGAGATTTAAGTTTTCAAAAATTAATGGTGAGTAACCATATATTTTGTAGATAAAATATATTTAAAATTATATTTTTATATTTTGAAATAAAATTAATGAGTAAAATATTATTTTAAATTACATTTAATATTTTAAAAATGAAATTAGAAAACAATTTTGGAGTTTATTTTCCAATATCATAATATTTAAAGGGGTTAAAAAGAGGTTATGTTGTTGTAATAGTCATTAGTCATGAGTGTCATATTAGTGATATTAACATAGAAGTGATGATATACAACTTAAAGCATAAAAAAATGTAAACCAAAACAAATGTTACAAGAAAAAACATCTTAAACTTACTCTAATATTGTTATGCTCATATGCATGGCCCCCCATATATTTTTAGAAGGTTACATAATTATTGGGAAATCATTACATAACATAATGATTTCTATATCTTCAACATATTCAATGGTGGATTACTAAATTAGTGAAAATGTGTGATGATAAAGCCCATACAAAAAGTCTCACCTAAGATATACTTCTACTTGTATCCATGTTTTTTATACTCTTAATATTTATGACAATCGATGTGTTTAGGTGCAAGCCCTAGGTGAATTTGACATACTAGATACTCTCAATCTTAACAACTTAGCCAAAATCTTACATTCACAAGTCCACTTCCCCAATGTCATCTATTAAAAGGTGATTCCATTCTAGTGATAAGGAAAAACCTTTAAAATAATCCCAATCATCCATTTCTTAGAAAATCAATGAATGGGGAATGAGGTCATGTAAATCATAATATTAGCTAGGATTAAAGGATTTCAACTTCTTAAAACTATATAAATATAGGGAATTGGTAATTGAGTATGTAAAGATTTAAGCAAAAGTGTTCAAATAATTTTAGTGTGTGTTGTACAACATATGTCAATTGTAAGTAATAACTATAACCATTTATATAATTAGACTCCTTGTATTATGTTGATGTTATGATATGTGCTACTTAAAGGGTAGTTTTTTTTGTCTCCCTTTTTATCAATTTGGTCACTCTATTTTGTGTGGCATTGACTCAATTCAATCTTGATGATGAGTTTAAACCTAAATTCCATTATTAGACTAGGCATCTCACTTAGGCAAGGCCCAAACTTTTTCCCTAAATTCACATGTCAACAGTTCAACAACTCAAAGTAACATAATATGTCAATATTTAAATTATGCCCTAAAATACCTTAGCAATATAAAAATTTATCCAAACTCTTAGTCATTAACCTATCGACACAACATAATTAAGCATACCAAAGAAACCACAACATTACAAGTAGCCTAGCACCAAATATGAGTCCCTAAACTTTATTAAAATGAATGTTACGATGAAAATTACAAGAGTAGGTGGTCTCCTATATAAAACCAAACATAAAGACAAAGTGCCAAAGAACTCAACTCCTTTCTCTCACCACCATGCAATCCAAAAAAAACCCTAAAACAACCCACAAGTATGCCTCTTATAGATCTCATCTCAATAAGTTCAAAAGATAAATCACTCATGTTTTCCAAACTATGAATTTTGAAGACCTTAATCTCCCTCTTTAGACCACAACTCATACTACAGTCCCCTAGATGAGTTGTAACTAAGTTGTGGCCATCCTTTTATATAAAAATGTGCCTTACCTATTTGAACTTCAAACAGTTACTTACACAAGATGCCTCCTTAAGTCCCACCTCTCTTCACAAAGTGTTCACTTCCAATAACTGCACCTACCTTTATGTATTGTCTTTTTTTTGTGGAATGGCGAACTACTAAGACAATTTTTTGTCCCAACATGCCTTCTTGTGTGTCATGTGATTTTCTTTCATGGAGTACTCATCTTTAGGATGCCTAATCTGCAACAAGCATGCTCCCACCTTCTACGATATACAATAATTTCTAGGAGATCCTAGAATAGTAAATTTATGAGCAATATAAGTTATTTCCCCTATAGTTCTAGTCTTTTTACCATTTCTCCTTGTCAAAATACTACATACTTGTTGGTACCTCCACATCCAACACTTCCTTATTACAATTGTTCCACTTTAACTCTAACACTTCTCTATCATAATATAATGCACCTAAATGCCTTTATTGAGGTGACCATGTCCATAGTTTGGTAGGTAACCTACCATCCTTTGAAAGTATTCAAGTCTTTGAAGCAACAATCTCATGAAACGCCATGCCAAGGTGACTCCATGCCCTTCATTGTGGAGATACCTTCACCCTCTTTGACTTCATGAATAGCCTTCAATTTTCCTTCTTCAATCTTTCATAGTGATCTACACCTCGATGTTGTTAGATACAAGCTTCATAAGTTTACTTACTGCACCTCACTTCAATGTTCTCATGCTTTAGGCAAGTTTTATGCCTATGTACCTTTCATTCCACTGTAGTCAAAATATTAAAAAAAAATATGTGTGTTCTCCTAGAAGGGACTAATTTCATGAATGAAGCTAAATCATGTGCCTAACTTCCATATTGATCACCTAAAATACAAGGATGACTAGGAACATGCCAATTTTTTCCAAGGTGAAAACATTGGGATTTACAATCTCTTTGATCTAAGCTTTCAAAATGTAAATAATAAAATTTACCAAAAATAAATCAACTAAGGTATCAGTACCCTTCCCCTAGTTTTATGTTTCCAATAATGCTACCATTTACTTAATGATCACTAAGACATCATACCTCTATAAATTCAACATTGTTCCTATGTCTTGGCTAGCACAACTATGCTCCAAGATTGTTAAGCCTTTTGCATACAATTCAATAAACCAATTGTCATTCAATAAGAAATCTACCATACATGTCTACAGCTAAATTGTTGCAATCTATCCCAATGATCATTAATTAGCCACATGCACCCATGCACATGCCCATTTGCAATTTTGTCACTTCTACAAAGTGATCTCCACAATTCTCACAAACTGCCCAAGTCACAAAGTCTTACTTTTATCCTTAATAGCCCCAATTTTTTTTACACCAAATACTTCCTATAAGATATATTCCTTCATTTGAAGTTCCCATGTCATCATTTAACCATTGTACTTACTTTACCCTACCACCTTCCTCTTCAGAATAACCTTAAAATGAAGTCTCCAACAAGATGTTCACTTGGTCTCCATAACATGAAAACTCCTTGAAATAGGAACTTGCAACTTCCATTATGAAACTATTTCGAGGAGCTTAACCAATTCTTAAGCCCTAGTGGAAACATGAGTTCTATCCCCTTGTTTTTCCAAGAAATTTAGGTGTAGAGTGCTTAAGAGATGCTTACTTTATCTCTAATACTCGAGATCACACATTCAGAGTCATTTCCATTTTTTTTTCTATTTTTGTCACTTTAAGGTTGTGCACATTTCCTCACATTAGTCTTGGTGATGAGGTTAAGTTATAATTTGGTGATTATACTATGCCTTTGTCTTAGGGAAGGGCCAACCTTTTGTGTTATTTCAGAAGTTAACAATTCAACAACTTAAACTAACATAATGGGTGAGGGATGAATTATTTCCTAAGGTATGATAGTGGCATGAACTCTTATTCTTAAACATTGTTTCCACATAACAAAACATCTCAAAGAAACCACAATAACATAAGTAGGGAAACACCAAATATGGTTGCCAAAATTTTATTAAGATAATTTTTAGAACATAGGTTACAAGGGTAGGCACCCTCCTACCTAAAACCTAACATAAATGTGATGTGCCAATGTACTCAACTCTTTAGTCTCACCATTGTGTAATCCAAACAAACCTTGAAGAAACCTATAGATCAACAACCTACAAATCCCATCACAACAAGTCATGTAATCAACTTGCCAAGGTTACCAACTTATAAATGCTCAAACCCTATGTTATTCAAAACAAAAATCACACTTCCCTCCGTTGAAAGAGTTTTTTCCATATGGAAAGGTGCATTAACCATTTTCACCAAAATAATTGTTTGCACAAGACACCTCCTCAAGTGAACTTGCAACTATTTGCACACACACCCACATATTTGGCCTAATGGTTGCAACCATTTTAGAAGTTAGCCACAACCTCTAGGGCACCAACACCAATATTTTCCATCCCACCTTCCTTCAAAGAGTCTTTGTTACCAAGAATCATGCCTCCCTTCACATAGCACCCTCCTTTCATGAAATTTTTAACTCCTAAGATGCTTATTTTATAGAAATGGGCCTTTTTTATGATACACCAACTTATTCATGCAACTCCTATCTCTGGGAATTTGAAATTCTAGTGAACATGGCTTCACCTTCTACAATGCACTATCTATTCCAAAATTACATAAAATAATAAGGTTTTGAACAATTAAGTTCTCATCGCAAACTTTCCTACTTCTTTGAATTTTTGCACCTTTTTGGACTACCCCTTTCTTGGCACCTCCAATTCTAACACTTCATTTTTGTAGTAGTTCCACCTCAATTTTTGCACTTAATTTTTGTTCCATGATGCACCTACACACCTTCACTACAATGACCATGCTAGCTAGTTAGTAGGTTTCCCACTCTTATTCGTAAGTTTTTAAACTTGTGAAGTGGTCTCGTGAAAGATCTGATCCGTTAATGAAAAATTTATAGACTTTATGTGAATTTGCTTATGTTAATTAGTGCAATGGATCGAAAAGATTGCAAATAACGTAAACACATAAAGAAGTTGAAAACACATAAACACGAAAAAATTTAATAAAGGAGGTCACCAAACTTCTTGGCTATGTCTCCTAGTCCTTTCGCTTCTAGTGTTGACCTTTTTATTTTGTCTTCAAATTGCTCTTATAGTTGTGAGCTCAAAAACTGAGTCTCAAATAAGAAAATAGACCTCACCACTATGTTTAGCTCAAAATTTCGAATCAAACGAGTATAAATTCAACCATATTTGGCCACTGTGACCTCCAGATCCCTTGGAATGTCCAAAACCACCTCTGTCCCTGCAAAACCACCCTTTGTTTGGAAAAAACCACCTAGGCCTGCATAAAAACCACCTCGGACTACGCACTGGTGGTATGGCGGGTTCAACACCTGCACAATTTAAATAAAAAATTGTTCGACTTTGTTTCAAGCCAAAACTATTGACATGTTGGTTAACGGAGGTGTGTTAAAGCGTTGCATATATATGGTTTTGGAAGGTCAAGGTTTCGAAACCCCCACCCCACCATTCCGCCATTGGTTACGTTTTACAACATATATGCAATGTGATATATATTGGCTCCATTGTTCTATTGGTTGATACGTGGTTCGGTTGGTTTATATGTGGTATATGGTCACCACCGCCTGTGCATGTGAGATATTACATTACGGATAAATTCAAAGGTCCGGTGGTCGTGGGGTTGACCCTAATTGTTCGACCTTTTTCTGGCAACTCCAACCAATACACCATAAATACAATCTAATCCTAAATCTGAACAAGTCCCAAAGTAGCCCGTCCAGTGTGGTCCTCCAACGAAAACTCGGCCACTCCGGGAGGTCAGGGGTATGATCCTCCCTGATCCACAAAATTTTGGAAATAAGGCCACATTGGGCAAACTCCAGGTTGCCAGTGTCAACATCGAATTGGCCCATATGAACCAATCACAACCTACCATGTCACCTCCTCTGCTCACATCATCCAGGACCCATGGCTCATTCCCGCGTTGACACGTGTCCTTGTTGACATAGGCATTGACTGTTGACCTGGTTGATGTTTGACTTTTTGACTTTTTGCCCTAATTTTCCATAAACTTTGACTGGCTCTAACTTCTCCATCTGGACTTAGATTTACCCATCATTTCCACTGTTGGAATCGTATCGACGAGCACTTCAACTTGATACCACTTTCATATTCATTTGAAGACTCTGATCCAGAGGCAAAACTGGATCCATTTTGGATCAAGATCATACCAAAGTTAGAGAGCACCTCTCCACTCAACTGGAAAAAAAACTTAAATTACATATTATTAATAAAAGGTAACTTATATAAAAGGCACATCTAACCTAAATAAAAAATATAATAAAGCAAGATATAAATACTAGAAATAATTTAATATAACGAATTCAAATTTTATAAAATAAATATCCTCACTAATTTTAAATTTAATTAAATAAATCATCTCCATCTCCATCTCCATCCCATTAACTTATTTAATATATAACATTCCACATCAATAATCCACTTATATAAATTAAAATTCAATACTATAAAGAATTCAAAATTTAAAACATATTATTTTAATAAATTCATATTTGCGGATGAAATTCATCTCCCATAATTCATTTAATATATAAAATTTAACATCAACAATATAATTAAATAAGTTCATATTTCTTGATGCAATTCATCTCTCCTATGATTCATTTAATATATAAAACTTAACATCAACAATATAATTAATAAACAAGACAACGGCCCAAAAATAACCAGACAAGATAACGCTTACAAATAAAAATAGAATAATGAAAAACATGGACACGTGATTGTAATTCTTTCAAGATAATGGAGTCAAACTCATGCACTAAATCATCTCATACCACTCGAAATATAAATGCTTAGAGCACTCAACACCAATAATGTAGCCTACACCCAAATAACGGAGCTAATTCAAAATAATTCCAATAATAAATTCACTAAACACATCATCTCACACCCACTAACTCATTTGATATCTATAATTCCACATCAACAATTTGATCATGTAACTTAAGGTCATAAAAATTTAAATTTTATAATTTTTTTAGTACGTTTGCTTTAATTGGAAAATATGATTATATAGTTGCAGGAGCTCGTTTATTGTTAGGGAAACTAGACCATTATTAGAAAATTAAAGTTTTTGTCCAAAAAATAATATATGAAGATATTCGAGCAAGCCGTAAATTTGTTAGTTTAATAGTGTTTAAAAACCTATGAAGATAGTCTGGCAAAACAATAGTCATAGTGCTAAGATTGTCACAAAAATATTGATAACATATAAAGACCTAGAGTATAAACAAAAAATGTTAAACAAAGAGCCATATCGATAGCTGAAGATGAGGTGGAAACCTCAACTCAATCAACTAGGGTCCTAGGAGAAGTTGGGCCTTTGTCCCTATGAAGAAGATCCTCAATCCTTGCCAAATGGAGAGTCATGTCCCTGTGCTCTAATCTGATAACCCTCTGCTCCTGTTGGAGTTCATCAAGTTACATCATAATTTCCATCTTGGTTCTATTACGTTTCAAAAGGACTTGTTGAGAAATGAGTTAATGTTTCAGTACAATTCAATCATGCACATGTACCGATTTTGGTGCCCTCGAGTGTGACCTCAGTTTGACATCCATTTAGAAACCTATGCAAGCACTTGGGCATCTATGAATTCTTCATGATCAACATAAAATTGTGCATCTACATTGTCTATTTCTTGTTGGATTAGTTCAAGAATTTGGGTGTGAAATCATCTTGCAACATTGTGGGAATGGAGGCAAGCGCGAATGCAACCCCCCTAACCACCCCCCCCCCTCTTTTCCACCTAGCTGGTAGCACATCTGCAACTACGACCCTTTTGAGGCCCCATTGTCAGAGAAGTAGGAGAGAGGGGAAATGTAGTAAGGGAGGGAACACAAGCCAAATGTGCATTGGGATAAAACTATTGAGAGAAGATGGAAGTTGGATCAAGTGTAGTGAGGGGAATAATTAGAGTCACAAGGGTTGCCGAAGAGATAAACTGAGAAAAAATGGTGAGAGACAAGGGATCATTGGGAGATAATAAAAACAGGAGAAAACACATAGGAGAAGAATTTCCACACAAACAAATCCTAGAAAACAAGCTACGAAGGCTATGTAACAAAAAATGAAAGTAGACCAAATGAAAATTCAAGGTTGTTACTAGGGGATGGCCCCAATGTCAAACCCGTTTTCGTATTGCTAACCCCAATACACCAAGAGATTATGCAATAGGAACAAACCAATAAGGAATACCACCGTGCAACCATAACTAAGTATGCGTGGGAGTAGAGTAAGTAGTAGAGATAATTTCCTTAACTCTGTCACTTTGAAACTAGTTTCCTTGTTGAGGTGAGAACTGATACCAACTTCCTGTGAGTGGACTCTTATAGTGGAAGACTTTTTTTCCAAGGGTGACTTTTCTAGATGGCTAGGAGGAGCTCTCAACAATCTCAATTAGCCATCGTTTGTTAATATATATCTCTCTAAGCCAAGGCTTCGAGATTAGGATGGGAAAAAACATTGTCACAAAGAAGAGGAGGGAGGGGAGGGCCAATTCTAGAGGTCCTGGTCCAACCCCTAAATATAGTAAGGAAACATCGGTAGAGCAATGAGGTTACATTGAAAGGGGGGGATGTGCTTATTAAGATCACACAAAGGGGGACTAGCTAAGGACATAATGAGAATCTGGAGCCAAAGGGGGAGGTTTAAGGTCGAAATATGAGCTATGGAATGATCTTGAGGGGTATTTTGCGGAAATGAATGCCAAATCATGTTGTATGCTTCATGTATTGTCGTGAAAATAGAATATTTAATTATTGGGAGGGGACAGTGATGCCTCCCCTTCCATTGAGTGGGGTGATGAGAGTGGAGCTATCCCGTCACCCCCTCTAACTCATGTATTCATGCATCCACTCTATCAGAAATAAAAATAAATTACATAAATAAATTCATATTTCATTAAATAATCCATCTCCTACCCATTAACTCATTTAATAAATGCATTTCCCTTCCACATTTTGAATATATAATTTAAAACCTAACCATATAAATAAATAACAGGACAAATTCAAATTTTATAAAATAAATCCTTTTAAAAAACTCTACTCATTAACCCATTTAATATATAGAATTTATTATTTTTATAAATTCCAACAAAAAAATATAAATATAATTCCATACACACATTAACCCATTTAATAGTGGATTAATCTCATAAATTGATGGAACCCATTTAATAAATAACATCTTACCTAATTAATGAAAATCAAATTGCAAAGTTGAATTAAATAATGGCAAAAAAAAAAACATATAAAATCCATTTCACATTTTTAAACGAATAATATCAAGTCTATTAACCTATTTAATATATAAAATTTATATTAATAATTTAATTATGTCTAAATGGGTTGAACTCAATAGTGAAAAGCAAGGAGTTTTTCACTATTTGTTCAATTTTCCATAAGAACTTAACTTGGAACTATAAGAGCTTTTGGAGGTAGTGGTCAAACATGTGGTTGTACCCAAAGAGACTATATTAAATGATTTTGTGATCCATGAACACATAAGTGGATCAAAAATCACCACAATGTCCTCCTTTTTCAAATGCAATTAGAGAATGAAGCCAATGACCCACAAAGAGAACGCAAGTAGGGTTTCCTAGCCATCGTTGCCATTCCCTAAGAGTTTGCAATATTGAGCAGTATGCCATGAGAAAAATTCATGGTTGTTTTAGTATTGGAAAATTTGGAGTTTCAATTTTTAGTTGCCTCGTTTTCTTGGATGATTTGATTTGTGGTAGTTAACTTAAAATCTGGTGGTGTTTGTTGTGTTGTTGCTAATTAAAACAAGAGGGAATTTGAATTCTTTGCTAGTACACTGGGTGTTTTTTCCAACCTTAGCTTGGATGGTCATGTCTCTTTGCCTTATAGTAGATTTGTAAGAGGGATGGATATAATTCCTTCTCTATATTAGGTGATTATTGCCTCTGTGAAGAACAACGCTAATGTCCTTAAGAAAATATGGTTGATTGGTAAGTTTACAAAACTTTGATCCAATTATAGCTTTGTTTTAGAATGGATATCTATAAATTGGGAAGATCATGGATCAATTGGTATTATATATTGTGAAAATTGTTATTTTTTCTTTTGTTTTGAAAGTATGAAGAATGGGGATCTGATCTACAGATATGGGCCTTATTTCATGGGCTCCAAGGGAATGTTTCTTAATCACTGGATGCTAGATTGTAATCATTCCATGGAAAAAAAAATTGCACCTGTCTAGATTAGATTGTCATGTCTTCCATTTTTTTCTATAATGACGAAATTTCAAAGTCATAGGTGACAAATTGGGCCACCATATTTCTAGCTTTAATGACAAGGAAAATAACTTCTCCTGCGCCAGAATTTATGTTGAAATGGATTTTGCAAAATGGCTTCCTAAGGTGATTCAACTTGACTTGAATGTCTAGTCCCATATTAAAGCTCTGGATTATGAGAAAGTCCCTTTTAAATGCAATTTTTCACATGAGTATGAGAAATTTGTGAAAAGTTATCCAAAGGCTACAACATCTCAATCTCTTTCTATCCCTCCATCTTCTCAAAGTTATGATGAGAAAGAAGCACTCCAACTAGTTTCAAGGAAGCACAAGAATTATCTATTTAAAAGGCCTCATTCCAAAAAGTATGAATCTTATCAACATCCTCCCTTTAATAATAGATATGAAGCTTTAATAATAGAGTCATGCCCTGTGGAAATGAGTGGCATGTCCACTTAAGTTTCTCTCAACTTGATACTATTGGGCTCATATGATTTTTTAATTGGCATGCACTGGTTAGTAACCCATAAAACCAAGATTGATTTCTATAGTAATCACTCGAGTGCCTTAGTGACAATGGTGAGAATATAATGCAGTAATTAAGGGATAAAGAAACCAATCTCACTCAGGAAAATAACATCGCTACAAGTAATACAATGCAATAGGAAAGGTTGTGCATTGTATGAAATCCACATGGCTAGGGAATTGGAAAGAAACGAGGTTAGATTTGAAATTCAACTAGTGATGAATCAATTCAATGATTTATTCCTAGAAAAAATACTAGGATTACCACCCACGAGGGATATCGACTTTACCATTGAATTAATTCCTAGAATGGTGCTGGCAACGAAGGCTCCATATCACATGAATACACATGAATTCTTGGAATTGAAGGTATAACTAAAATAGATGTTAGATAAGTCATACATTCAACCCAATGTATCAACTTGGGGAGCCCTAGTGTTCTTTGTTAGGAAAATGGATGGCACACTCTGTCTGTTTATCGACTACTAGTAGCTAAATAAAGCTACAGTGAAGAAAAACTACTTGCTACCCAAAATTGATGACTTATTCAACTAGTTGAGAGGGATGCTGTGATTTAAAAAATAATTTTGAGGTTTGGATACCATTAGGTTCAAACTAAATATGAAGATATCCAGAAAATAATTTTCAGGACGAGATATTACCATTATGATTTTGTAGTGGTGCCATTTGGGCTTACAAATCCACCTACACCATTCATGTGCTTGATGAAGAATGTCCTTAGACATTAGTTGGACAAGTTCATGTTGGTATTTGTAGACGAAATCCTGGTGTATTCGAAAACTAGAGAAGAGCATGAAGAACACCTGAGAGGGGTGTTACAATTACTAAGGGAGCATAAGTTATATGTAAACTCAACAAATGTGAATTCTTCTAAACCTAGGTTCACTGCTTAGAACATGCTATTTCAAAGGAAAGAGTGGTTTTGGATCCTAAAAATATCAAGGATATAATGGAGTGGCCCACTCCTTGGAATGTCATAGAGGTCCGATCCTTCATGGGTTTAGCTGGATATTACTATCGATACATTCAAAAGTTTTCAAATATTAGGAATACAATCACTGGATTGCAAAATGACAAAGTCAAATTTTAGTGGACACCAAAATGTGCAACTAGTTTTGAGTGACTTAAGAAATTACTCACATGTACACCTATTTTGAGAATAACATATTCAGACAAGTACTTCCTAGTTTGCACTGATGCCGGTAAGGAAGGACTAGTTGGATTCATATTGCAAGAAGAACAAGTGGTTTCTTATGAATCGAGGAAACTAAATGACTAAGAGAAGAACTACGCTACCCACAATTTAGAGTTTGTAGTAATAGTACATGCCTTAAAAATATTGTGGAGGCATTGTTGAGGATAAAGGTTGTGTTGATGACAGACCATGGAGGATTGAGATAACCCTTGCTAAATGCTAGACAATCTAGGTGGTTGGATTTGATTAGAAAAATCAACTTTGAGTTAAAACATATTAAATGAAAGGAAAATAAGGTAGAAAATATGCTTAGTAGAACCCTACAAGTGGCTCATGTGGAAACAATGAGCACTTGTGAAATCAACATCAAAGCAAGGATCAAAGAAGCATTGCTACATGATGAGTATTATTAGCACGTGAAGAACTATTTGTAGAAGGAACCAAAGGAATCTATGAGAAAGAAATACAAACTTATCGATGATGGCATACTGATATTCAAGAATAGAAAGTATGTTTCTAATGCAGTTTCAATAAGGAGGCTGGATGAGTTTCATAAAATACCTTACTCAAGTTATCCTGATTACTAGAAGATGATAATATATACAAATAAAATGTATTATTGGCTAGGATTGAAGGAAGTTGTCGAATATATTGCCAAGTTCTTGGAATTCTAGCAAGTTAAATTTGAATGTATGCACCCAATAATATTGTCGCAACTTATCCCAATCACTAAGTGGAAGTGTGAAGTCATATCCATGGGCTTCATTACAGAATCATAAAAAATTTCAAAACAACATGATGCCATTATGGTTGTAGTGGACAAACTGAGTAAGGTAGCTCACTTCATAGTTGTCAAGTCAACTCATAAGGCCATTGATATTTCTCAAATATTCATGAAGGAAATATTTAGATTGCATGGTGTACCTAAAAAGATATCTCAAACCTATATGCCAATTTCACCTCCAATTTTTTGAAGGCATTTTTCACTAGTTTTGGAACCTAGCTAGCTTTTAATGCCTCCTATCATCCTTAAAAAGATGGAAAAATAGAAAGAGTGAACATAATTTTGGAGGAAATGTTAAGAATGTATGTCATGAATCAACGAAAGATGTGGGAATATTTCCTTCCATTGGTGGAGTTTGCATACAAAAATGGATATTAGGAGTCACTAAGGATGTGTTCTTTTGAGGTATGGTATGACCAAAAATGTACCACTCCTATCAGCTAGGATGGCCCAGTAAATAGAGTATCTCTTCGACTTGAAATGTTGAAGGAAATGGAATAGGAAGTGATGAAGATCAAACAAAATAGAGTCAACTCAAGATAGGCAAAAGAGTTATGCAGAACAACATAGGATGCACAAGGATTTCCAAGTGGGAGAACATGTGTACCTATACATCATATTAAGGAAGAACTCATTAATAGTGGGATCTTGTGCTAAGTTGGCACCCATATTTGTGGACCATTTCAGAATTTGGAAAGAGAGGGTCAACAACTTATAGATTGGCCTTGCCACCCATAATGAACACACATGATGTTTTTCAATATTTTTTTCTTAAAATGTATGTACATGATTCTAGTCATATTTTTGAATGGTCTGTGATACAGGTGGAACATGGGATATAGAGTTCCAACTAGAACCACTATGCATCCTAGACTAGAGGCAGATTGTGCTCCAAAATTTAGTGATAGAGTAGATCATGGTGAAATGGAATAACTTTGGACCTGATGAAGCCACTTGGGAGATGGAAAAGCAAATGAGAGTATTATACACATTTTTGTTTAATGAATAATCATATGTAAGAGCTATTATATAAAGCTCAATTTTTGTTCTTTTTCGCCGAGGATGATGTTCCTTTAAGGAGGTAGGGTTTGTAATATCCCTTGTGTTAACCCCTGTTTTTGTAATGATAAGTGTTGACTATGTAATGATATCATAGAAATCATGGTTGGTTGAGACATTGTGAAATTTTAAAATAAAAATGAATATGAAAATCCAATTGGATGGCCCGAGGAGAGGGACACATGAATTCATGGTTCGAGAGGGAGCTGAAACATGGAAAGAGAGTGGTGTAGGTTGGTGTAACAAACCACTCCACCACCCAATAGATGGAAGGAAATGATTGTGGAAAATAATTTCCCAAATTTTTCATGTTGCCATAACGTGGGTGAATGGAAGTTGGATAGCTGTAAAGGAGAGAAGGAGTTTGAAGGAAAAAGGGGAGTGCAAGGAAGATTGAAAGGGAGATAGAAATCTCAATGAGAGGGGACAAACATGAGAAAATAAGAAAGTGGGAGATGACATTGAGATTTTTGTTGAGATTGTTGGGGTGTGATTCCCCAACATTGGTACGGTAAGGCCATTGGACCATTGTTGGGTATACGACCAAAGTCCCACATTGACTAGAAGTGGGGAGGATTGTGGGTATATAAGGATGGACAAATATCTCCATTGGTATGAGGCCTTTTGGGGGTAAAGCCCAAAAACAAATCCATGAGGGCTTAGGCCCAAAGTGGACAATATCATACCATTGTGGAGATATGTGGTGTCCAGAGTCCTTATAAGTGGTATAAGAGCCAAGTTCGAAGTTAGCCAAGTGGATGAATCCTCGGAATGTCTAACGAAGGTGGTGGGCCCCGGTAATATCACGATGGGATCAGTGGATCAGCTCGGTTAGACAGGTGGTGTGCTCCGGATTCTTCATGGATGTGTCCTGGTCCCAACACGGTGAAGAGGAGTTGACCTGGGATAGAGCAAGCTCTCGAGGCAGGTGTTGCTCCATGTAAGATGTGTGCTTCCAACGCATTGGAGTGGAGAATCCTGGTTGGTAGAGAGTGGACGGATGGATAATCGTTTGAGGGGAGGCTCGATGGTCCTTTGTTCGA
>APFE031572802.1:0-64360 GCA_000404065.3 Pinus taeda
CTTAGCTCTTGTACTAGCAGATATACTAGTACGTAGGTGCTGACCTACAGAAGGCTGCAACCTTCTTTTCTTTAGGGAGCACGTTTCATCAATTTTTAGACTGGATCCTTAAGTACAAAACAATCACTGCTGCAATACAATCATCAACTTATACTTGGATCATAAATCTGTAAATCACCCAATACTGAATCACTAAAACCCTATCATCAAAAACACAGAACGCAAGCCAGAGCCCAGAACTCTGCAACAACCAGTAGAATCAACAACAACCTGAAATACCAAATCTCATAATGCATACGCTACTTTACTATACCAAAACTGCATGTATACGCGCTTTCACCTCATACAACCTGCGTACAGATCTAAAGATAATTATTTGAACCTTCGCTGTTATATCAACCCAATCCAAGCAGCACAAACCGATAACCAGCAATACTAATCAGACATTCTTTGCTTTGATGCAGGAGCATCCAGCTCACCGTAATTGGGCAGAAATCTAACCAGGTTCAACAGCTCGTGACCGAGTAAACTATCAAGGTTTTATGGGAATAATTTTTCTTTTTATGTTATTTTACAGAATCAACAAAAGTTAGATACCTCTTTTATTTTCCAGTTTAGGATTACTGTAGTTTCGATTGTTAATTAAAAGGTAGTTTATGTAATTAGGAAAAATAACCATCAACTGTTCCTACAAGTCTTGGAATGCCAAATGATTATATTTATGGATAGAAATAGAAGTTATGTAACCATTTTTGTAACAGTTAAACCAACTGCAAGAATCAACTGAAAACAGAGGGCTATAAAGCCAAAATACATGTAACATAAAGGGGTTCAGTTCAGGAAAAAGGAAGTTGAGTAAATTCAGAAATAGAAAAAGACCAAGCATTCAAAACTAGAGAAGTTATTGTCCATCTAAATTGTCTGTATAAATATGTGTTGATTTTCATCACCTAACGAACTACTATATCATTATAAATTATTACATTGTCATGGTTACTGTGTAAGCATAATTCACAGTCGAATATAAATCAAGCAAATAGAATTTTAACGAATTCAGAGTCACGAAATAAACAGTCACATACTTATTTATGCACGCGGTGGAGCAATATTACAAATTTACAATGTTCAGTTAACAACGACCGAATAATACAACCAGTCACGCTCACGTTCAAATGCACAACAACACAAACGGCGAACAAGCGAATATGCCAAGGTAATAAATAACCATACACTCTTTTCTATTAAAATTTCATTTCAATTGTCCAGAACAAAAGTCTACAGCAAAGTCGGTAGGGCCGAGTCACATTTCAGGGAATAGAGACCAGTCCAGACACGATTGAAGCAAATACGACTGAATTACAAAAACCCATGTCAAAACGAAAAAACCTGAGTTAGGGTTTGTATCAGACCAACAACTAGGGGCCACGTTGGACTCTCGTACATTCCCATACAGAGTCGATAAACTCAAGACTACAGTCAATAGAAAATACAGTGATCTAATCACTCGACCAGGGGACGGGTCGTCCTCAGAAAACAAAAACAACATTCACAGACAGAAACGAGTTTCAGGCCTACCCAGAAGATGAGCAATTAACACAGCCAGAGCATAGGAGAATACGCCACCCAGGTCGTCCATAAGGACTTGCAAGGAGCCAAAGATAAATATTAGTGTATGGTACAGGAAGAATACAACGGAGAACAAAGCCCTGTAGAGAGAATCAACCTGACAAATGAAATCCTTACCTGGAGGATGCGAACAGAAGCCATAACTGGAACAGTGAACGAAATTGAGCGACTGGAGAGAAAAGGGGCAAGTTGGGTTAGACCCAGAACAAAGAGAGGGTGAAATTGAAGCATAGAAAGATAATGTACCTGTATTGACTTCGAAGGCACATTTCCAGAAACCCTGTGCTTCTAACCAAAACCAATGCCGCGTCGTGAGAAGGCAGACAAACCCAGATAATTACCAACAAATCGAACTTGGAATGAAAATCTCAGAGAACCAGTAGCGCATACAGAAACCGCACAGTGAAAGCCATATAACAGTGAACAGAGAGATTAAGTTCGAACCACAGCCGAATACGACCAACCGATGTTACAATCATAACTACAAGCAAGCAAAATGACCAGTGAATCCATAAATGCCAGAACTAGTGAAGTAGTAGTGTGACTTACCGAGGATTGAGCACGAAACCAAGAAAATAACCTCCATAGCTAGACAGATTTGCTATCAAACAAACGAACAGGACAACCAGAGGCGAAACGAAGGTCTCATACAGTATCCCGAGCCAGTCAAACCACAACACATTACCCATAAGTTTCGTTACAGAGCCGAAGAAACCACAGCATAATGCAACCATCGTTTATCCATCGCAGAGCTAACAAAGCCCTCGGCGCAACAGAACAATAACCAAAGGAAGGATCGAGAGACCGCATTAACATTAAGGTGGAGGAGTATACCGAGGCAGGGTACTTCCATTAAGGCCCGCATTTACTACCCAGCTACCACCAACCTACGGAACCGCGGGTAAATATCATACATCCGCCACATAATCGATCCGAGACATAACATAAAGCATAAAGCGTCGCCAAGTGGGCTGGGTCCCATCATCCTTGCACCTCTATTTTTGCCTAATGATCTTCTCCTTATATAGGTTAGGCTTCTCTCAATACCATGGTCCAAAACCATGTAGAAACAATACCATGAACCCCATACTTGGGGTCGTCACTTTGGACCAAATACTATGGACCAAATACACTCGGACCAAAACCATGATTTCCAACATGTACGCGCCTTTACTCTTATTAACCCGCGTGTATAAGCGTACGCTCCTTCTGCTTCGCTAACCCGCGTATATACACACTTTCTTCATGGTCAACCTGCGTATATCTCTGTATTTACCTGTTGTACTGTGATCTGTCCTCTAAGTGAGTTGCCATCACCTGTATCATTCCTCTGAGTGAGTTGCCATCAAGGACAACACCTGAATCATAATGCCAACAGATTTTGAAATAAACCTGAAGAAAAAACATGTGAACTGATTAATAAGCCAATAAGTATCTAAATCTAGAATAAATCTTCAATGTTGTTTCCAAATTCCCTATTTTCTCATTTTGGTTATATTATTCTCATTTCCATATTTGAGAAGGATTGTCACCTTGAATCTTTATTATCATAGATATTGTACACCATGTTTTAAACTACATCTATATTTATGGAGATATGTTGCATAGTGAAAATAAGGGAGCTTGTTTTACTATATTGAAAAACTTTGATGATGGTTGTAGTAGGCCTTTTAATACACATATATGATTTTCCTTCTCCATTTTCTATCATTTCGTGAGTTATTTTAGATTGATACTCACAATGTCATTTAAGAAAGGAGATAGTATGAGCATATTTAGATTGATATCTAAAGAAAATATAGTTATAAATTGAAAGATGATGCTTAGAATTGCAAGATTTTGATCCACCTTGATGTCTATCCAAAGCCTATAGAATAAGTCTATTTTAAATTATATTTAAACACATTAAACAAATATTTTAACATTTTAAATTATAAATTATAAATTACATAATTGGAAATACTTAGTTTTAAGTGTAAAAAAGTTTCCTTCGCAAAAAAATGTGTAAAAACGTTTGTCAATCTTACCAATTATATAAAATGCCAATAAGAAGAATAAAAAACAATATAATTAGCGAAATAAAGAAAACAAAAACATACAACAATAATATAAATGATGAAATAACAGTAGTACATATTAGCTTCCATTGTTATCACCCTAATTATCTTCCTCGCTTGGCACGATAACGCTGTTGTTATAAAAAATATGTTTTGATCTAGGGTCGTGTCTTAATACAAACCACCAGTCCCTATCCGACACATATGGGTAAAAAAAACTTGGTTGCATTGTTTGGGGAAAACATAAGGCTCCCTAGCTTCATGCCACATCTTTCTAGAGTTGATAGATATCAACCCACTATCACGATCTACCTTTACATTATTCCGATCAAAGGTGTCCCACCACTTGCACCTAAAAATAACACATTGGAATGAAGAGAATTAACTTAAATGATATCTTGTATCTTTTTGACATAGCCTCATCTCCCTTGTATTAGTTTTTTTTATCGCGGTGGCTAGCACAAATAGATTGGTCGAACTCGACTTCCACTCCACAGTCTTGTGTCATGCATCGATCATCATCATCGTCCATGTGAAAATGATGTACGTATGCCCACATAGATAGGAAAAAATGCACCTATAAAAAGTGAAAAAGTCACAATGTCATGTGTCTAATAACCCGAACATAATTAAAAATAAAAAACATAGATGTTACAACTTAAAGGTGCATTATGAAATAAAAAATGTACAAAGAGATTATCACCGAGTTGCTAAACCCAATCCCTATGATTAGCGCATCCTCTCCGACATGTGGGTGACTTGATCAACAACCCAACTGTTAGGGCATGCCATTGGCATATTTTATTTTAAATGATCAAGATAAGACACACTTCTACCATTCAATTGTTTGAATTCTTTCTTGTCACTTTCCGATTTCCTCCTCTTCTGCTCGTACAATGTGACCCACGATGATCAAGATAAGACACACTTCTACCATTCAACTCTTTGAATTCTTTCTTGTCATTGTCCCATTTCCTCCTCTTCTGCTCGTACAATGTGACCCACAATTGTGTCACTTCCATATTGTAAAGAATGAAATTGTTGATAGCTTCAATTTATGAATTCGTTGATGAAATCAAACCAACATATATAGTATGTATGAGATCAAAATGTACATTAATATGAAGTTCAGTGTAGAAATTTGACAAATGATAAGTCACTTACTCTTTGTCATGCACCTCTTTCCATTCATTTGGAGAAGTTTCCATTCTCTTTTGTCTTCATCCCTTTAGTCATAACAAATCATTGCACGTAGTGTGTTGTCGAACTACTTGATGTACTCATTGACATAATAGAAAGACTCATATGGTATATACCCCTCTGCCATAGGCAACTTTGTTTTTTCCCTTTGTCGAACAAAACCTTTCAATTTATTCACGTACCTCTCTAAGAATAATATCCAATGATAAGAAACCATCCCAGCTAATTCAACCTTGTCTACTAGGTGAATTAGAAAATGAACTTGCAAGTCCATGAAACTCATCGACAATTCCTTCTCAACATACAAACAATCTCAACTATCTCTTGAAGCCATCACAGAATGCTAGCAGTATGAATCTCCTTTGATGTGATCCAACATTAAAATGTATATTATTTAGATATGGAACATAATAGGTCTTGGGGGAAGTCATGGTTCAAACCCACGCACAAGTAGAGGATAATGACACTACAAAGTAGATAGTATTATACACAAATTAATTATAAAATATTCCATTGCATAAAAATAATAAAAAACAATAAAATCATGTTTTTAACATGCGTACTCTTAGAAGGGTCAAATGGTCATCCAATTTCAACCCCGACAAATTGCCTTCCACATTGAAGCAGTTCGGTAATGAAGACCCATATAAAGAAGGCACCCTCACACCCATTATAACGTCCTTTTCCAAAGAAATATCGCCTTTCCTAAAAATCCATGGGACATCACCTTCTTTGAAAGACAAAAAGGGACTAGCCTCTCCTCTATTTTCTTGTCTTGACCAAAGTTTCTTTTAGTTTTTGAATAAATAAGATATCTTCTAATAGCCAATGTGTCATTTTCTTTCGATGATATGTGCCTCCATAAATAATATGAAACATTTTAAAATATATGCATGGGATCTAGTAAGTAGGAAATCTTAAGATGCTCCCAATATGGGAGCTCATGAAAGATAGGTTTCCTTCTCATCCTAATTGGAAATTTCTCAATGTAGGTTTCGAAGAATTCTGGCTCATCGAACATAGGTTCCCCATTTGAATCGAACATTTCTGCAAAATCCTTTTCCTTCTCTCTCTCATATGCTCTAGGCCATTTAGCTGGCGTCATTATTGTAGACCTTTGGGTTCTCTTTGATTTACCATTGAAAGCAGATGTTGCTCTTCTATAAGGGTATTCTTCTAGGAGGAATAACCTAGAGTAGTCATACACTACATTTCATAGGTGGTTTGACCACTTAGCCTTCAGAGAAGGTCCACAACATTTACATCCATGATACCCTTTTGTTACAAGATCTACAAAACTATTGTATACATGGCACATTAGCGATCATGAAGATCAAAACAATTGCAACAAATTAAATTAATATGTGAAAAAATATTTTTACGTATATAAACAAATCAATAAAAAATGTAATTTACTAGAGAAAACTCTTAAGTCTGAATAATCATGTATGGTGTAAGCACATATGCCATACAACGTAAAAATATTCTCTATTGCAATGAGTCTTGATACATCATACACAGGTATCCCTTCCCATAATTCCTTCAATTCATATACCGATGGTTCTAAGTAAACATCCATATTATTCACTTGTCTTCTACCAGGTACTATGAGAGCCAACATAAGATGTAATTCTTCACAGACAAACATGGTGGGATATAGTTATTGATCACTATTACTGACCAAACAAATAGTTGGTGTTTTGGAGGGAATATGGGTTGACGTCATCCATGGCTATGCTGAATCGTAGACTTCGTACTTCATCCTTGAATTTTTCAGGCCATGTATCCTCTATGTGCTTCATGCCTATTGAATCTGTTGGAATTCACATAACTCTCGACTCACTTCTGTCTGAGGCATGCCATTCCTACAACATAGCTAATTATACAAAAAAGAGACTTTGAATCCTTGGGATTACAGATATGTAACGCAACACCTTATGAGGAGGACCATGTAATTTACCCTTTTTTATATTTATTTACAATATATTTCATGCCCACATTTCAAACATATATCTTTATCTATGTATTCTCCTCTATTTAGAATACAATCATTCAGACATGCATGATATGATATGTACTCAACACCCAAAATTTTCAATAACTACTTTGCCTCTTCACAACTACCCAACAAGACATTATCACTCAAAAGAAAATTATCTTTGAATAACTTGCAATTGGTGGGAAATATAATTGTACAATGTCAATATTTAACGTTCATAAAATCAACCATTTTTAATGTTGATTGTGAGACAAAATTTCTGAAAATATAAGGGAGTTGATTTATCATGTAGGTCAATTACCTCAATATTTTTGAGAAACATGCATTCAACATGACAAAATTTCCTTTTAAGTTGTATAGAAACATCATTGTCCCCAACTGAGTAGAATTTTACTTGCGACTAGGTCCAAGGAGAGGGGTGGTGGAAGCAGATTTCAGGGTTTCAAATAGGGTATCGGTGATATGAGCATCATCACCTAGCTCATCGTTATGGAATGTATCTAAAAAAATTACCTCCATGGAATTCGTATCTCGTAAGAAATCATCCATACCAACCTCTGTATGATTGCCTCCATTGCCAACTTGTATTGAATAACTACTATTGTTCTATTCATTCCTAATTGGTGAATCTGAACGTAGTGGGAATTGAATAGGTGGTTGATTCAATCATTATTTGTATGCTTCCTCTTTCAGTCTTGCTCTTAATGCAACCTTCTCTCAATTTCATGTTGTAGTGGGGTGCATCGGAACATGGTAGGTGGGCCTATCATCATCACTAGAATCCTAATTTCAAAGAATATTAAACATTAGTACATTGATGATATTAGTAAGCACATAAATGCAATTGGTTTGTTGAAATTACATTATACCAAACAATTATTGCCATCGTTGATCCATGATTGTGGCTATAAGATTCCATGTTCCAATTGGAAGTGTGAAGTGACTATCCATTTTCATTACCAACTACTTGCGATATGTTGCTCCTGATAAGAGCTTCCGAAGTTTTTGGAATGGAAGAATATTTTCTACATCTGAACTCGATTTTGAATCAAGATCCTATAAGTTTGGATACATTTTTATTCAAATTGACATGGATAAAAAAAAAAATTCAATTAGATAATCGAAATATAAATAAAATATGAACTTACTTGAGATGGAAAGGGAGAACTCTGTGAAGTACTTATAGGAATATGGAACGAGCTCGAATTTGAAGAATTGGCCATTTGATATTATGAGATTTTTTCCCTGCATTTGAACAAAATAAAAGATAAAATTTCTTTTACATACCCAAAATTAATTTTAAGAACCATATAACCATAATCTAAATTTCAATATAGTTTTCAAATAATTATTCAAGAATAAGGCGACTTTAAGTGGAAAATGTATAGTATGAACAACTGTAACACATGTGGATGTAGCCTAAAAGGTAATTTGAGATGAGTATGCCATTTTATGTGAAAATAAAATTTTAAATAGATTTTAAACCCTACAGGTGCTCTTATTGGGATTGACTACATCGGTGTGTTTAAATAATAGTTGCACCAAGGTGTTAAAATAATTACCGCACCAATTTTCAAGATTTCGAAAATAAAAAAATGTTTTCTATCATATCAGTGCTCCTATAACAAAAATACCACCGATGCATTTAATTAAAATCAATACTGATCCACACTTGTTTCGTGGATTTCGAAAATAAAAAGGAATTCTACCATGTCAATGCTCTTATAACAATTACCACACCAATGCATTTAAATAAAAACCACAATGTTGCGTTAAAATATTAACCACACCATTTTGGGATTTTGAAATTAAAAAAAGGAATTCTATCATGTCAGTGCATTTAAAAAATTTGGTGCAAAGGTAATTTATCATAATCGGTGCGCTTTACTCGTAAATGCATCGATGCTCTTTACTATCGAACACACCGATTTTCGGATTATGTGAAAAAAAAAGCACGAGTTTTTTTTTTTTTTCAAATTGAAAAATGAGCGACAATTGGTTTTTTGAAATCTAATTTCATAAATTCTTTTACATAGTAATAATTTATTCACTATTTCATTATTTTTCCCAAATTTTCAAGGGAGAGATTTGCAAGAGAGACATACTGGGATCATTATGCAACAACAAAATACTTTGGAGCAAAAAAACTATTCAGAAGATCAGAAGTTGAGAGGTGTGGTGGCTCACTCAAAACCCTGCTTAGTATTAATATTAAATTTTATTGTTGATTTTACTAATATTTTTTTTTACAATTTGTGTTAGGGTTTAATTAAAAGAGAGACCATTTGCAAAAGAGACATACTGGGAGCACTTTAGAGCAGTAGAATATTTTGAAACCACAGAAATATCATAATTTGAAAGGTATAGTGGTTCATTCAAAACCATGCATAACAAAAAATTTAAATTTAATTGTTAAATTTTTTTACAATTTATGTTAGATTTATTCAAAATTTAGAAAAATAAATAAATTAAAAACCCTACATACTAAAAAAATTACTAGTAAATCTTTTAACGATCTTTGTTCTTATTTTGATTTGATTAAAATTCAGAAAAAAAAAAAAAAAACAAAAAAAATCAATACTTACCTTAAACCCTCACTTCTTCTTACTTATGTGACTACAAAATTTCACCTTAGGGTTTAACTCTCTCTAGTACTTCACAATTATGGTATTTCATTTTAGGCATTCTAGATTTAATGGGTTTGTATAATTAATATATATTGGCATTTGATATGTAAAGTAGGGGGATCACTTATTGAATTAGATCCAAACCCTGTCGGAAACAATGTATGTTTTGTGGTGCGCCCTGTGTAATATAACACATTGGTGTTGGTGGTGCTTCTATCATTACATATCACACCGAATCTTGTTGGCCCTATCCATTTTTACAAAACGGGGTCTATTTATTAGAGCGCTCGATGTAATATAATGCATCATATCGCCTCTACCAAATAGCATTGTTCAATGACTTGTATTTAATTTTTATGTTTTCGTTTTTTATAGTGATGGCATTGATTTTATCATTACAAATCAAACTGTCATAATTTAAAATTATTTAAAAGGATTAATTTTTGTTGTTAGTGTTGAATAATTAAATGGTTAGTGTGTTTCATAGATTACATGCACCGAGACATTTATTTAAATAACCACATCGATTACCATAGCTCTTTTTCGCTGAAAATTATTTGATTTATGTATAAAATATATTTAATGGCTTTTGTATTGAATGGTACAAGTTGTATATGGATAAAAAAATGTCTATGAAGCTATCAAGTAACAAAAATATTGATCGAAAAAATAATAGCACATCCAAAAAAGCAGAAAAGGCAAGTCCTTTGTAATTGTTTACAATACTAATATGTTTGAACTATATGTAAGTTTAACTAATATGTATTGGTTAGTGTGTGTCATGTTGAGCCACAAAATAAAGAACGCCAATAAGATTATTTCTAATCTAAGTGTTGAATATCATAAAATTCGGATATAAAAATTGCAAAATGATGAATTAGGTGAATGAAAAAAATACTATTCAATATGAGTTTTTTCTTTCTTTCTTAAATTTTCATTAACAATATACTTATGAACATTAGATAACATGTTTCGAACAATTTATTAATTCATATATGTTTAATTTTCTACAAGGAGCAACGACGAAAGAAAAGATCAATGTTGTTCTAAGGAAAGAAAAATGATAGAACATGTAAATGGTGATGAATTGGTCCTTAGCTCATCTGGAGTGGTGCTGGAGATTAATGAAAGGGGAGATTTTTTTACAAAACTATGAGAGATATAGTGGAATGAACATATAAACGTACTTTCCACTTACAATACAAAAATCAATCCAGTGATTCAAATAACCAAATTATATCTAAACTATAGGAGGCATTTCCAGGGCAATGGTCAATGAGACTTGTGAGACTTGCAATAGAAAAAGTATACAATAACAAAAAAAAATCATTCAAAAGGTAACATTCGTAATTAAAATGATTTTCTAGAATTATATGTATATATTACTACAAACCATTTATCTATTAATATCAATTTTGTTATAATTAGTTTTCATATATCAATATAAAAATAGCTTATAACTTTTTTCAAGAAGATTATGAAAATCCCAAGGGATCAACCAGATGATATGTGAAACATGCTAGTAGGAATGTCAAAAAATGTGTACAAGGAGATGATCAAAGAAATGGACATAATTTCATCACAAGAGGAGCCACCTCAACAATAACGTGCTTCAAATGTACGTAATCATGATTGGCATAAACAAATAATTTAGCATTAAATATCATTTTTCAAGTATTTCCTTGCAAAAAATAAAACAAAATGGATTTCATTTAGCACATAAAACGGGACAACAAGGACGAAAAGGGTTGATATCAAAGTTTGTGAGTAATTGTTAATATTTCCTTATAACAACTCAAGGTTTCATTTTTGTATATTTTAAGTTGTTTTACAACAACCATCGCTGAATGTCTTCAAATAGGTGCTAACATACAAAGAAGATCCATCAAAAGAATTGATTGACATTGGGTTAAATATGGGTAGTGAGTATATGTTGGCATATCAAAAATTAATTGTGGAATTTGTAAGTATCTAGGTTGATTTACTTTTCCAAGTTTATAATTAATAGATCAAAAAGTCCTTTATATTAAATCTATGATTTACAATGGGGTATAAAACTTGCAAGAAACAAAGTATGGAACTACGCCAACATAATACTTATTGCAACAAGGTGTGGGACTTGGTTTTGAAACCATGTGTACAATTCACGAGTCACTTCTTGGTATGGTACATTTCTATTCAATTTACATTGATGTATATTATTTATTTCAATTTTCATTATTCTCACCAATTTAGATACACTCATTACACTTTATTTTTATGTTTGCAGATGGGAAATGACCAAGAAGAGGAAAATAATTGATGAAATCAACAAAATATTCGTCTAAATAACCCAATTCATGGAAGTAGCTTGAGCGCTAAGAACAGTTCCAATGGAAAATGATGATCTATTTGGATATCAATGTAAGTTGTATTTTTTGAAATAATTGTCTGTGAAAATCAGTCATTTTGTTTGATGTAATGGACATAGTGTCCCAATTGAAAGACAAGGGGTTACCAATAAGTATCCCATGTTGTATGACAAAGAGCCTCTTATTGATATATAATAAAATACATTTTAATTTATTCTATTGCATTATCCAATGTCGTTGTGAAATGTTACACCACTGATTAAATATATGGATGATTAAATATTATAATGAAAAGATGCAAAATCTAATGATATAACAAATTAATCTAAACATCATACACAAATGCACTAATCAAAATTTAATTTATATGAATACTGTTACAATATATGTATCGATTTATTGATGGATAACGAATTTAGAAAATCACAATAACTGAATTGTCACAGGTCGATGTTTCTAAAAAAGGGAAAATCTCATACAAAGTATTGGTGTGTCTATAACATAAACATGCACTAGCGCGCTATTTATCTAACAACACTATTACTTCAAGATTTTTTACATGGCCGGTGCCTTTTCTGAAAACAACAACATCGGGGTGTTATATTCTTCAAGCACTGGTGTTGTTTGCATTTAACGCCCTGGTGTGTTGTAATTCTTAAAGCACTAGTGCTTTCATAGAACTATCGACCTGGTGCTACAAAATATTATTTCTAGCTCAGTGCATTATTCAAATTAACAATACTGTTTCTTTTATATGAATAATGAACTATTTATTTTATTGAAATCATACGCATCGAAAATGTGAGTTTAAATTAAATCACTCGATCTACAATTTTTTTTTCCTGCCCTAGTGTCGTTCCTAGAAAGAACGCCCTAGGGAATTTTGTTAACACATATGAATGGGGGAGGTATACATTTCAGGCACCGATGTTCTTTGCATTCAACGCCTCGGTGCTTTTTGTTATGTGTACAACCTCCGTGCTTTTATTTATTGAGCTCACCGATGTTTATTGTTTCCATGAAGTGCACTGCTAAAAAAACATCTTCTAAAACCTCTATCCACCCATTTTTTTTTAGTTGTGATGAAGTTTCATTATCATCTCCGCTAAAACATATGCTATCGCAAACAAATGTAGCGGAGGTTTTTTTGACCATTTTTTCCAATTTTATAACACTAAAAACCTTCACCAGAGGTATTTTCCTTGTAGTGTATGGAATTCCAAGGACTAAGGGTAGATCATAGTTTAGAGGGAACCTCAAACTTCTACTCATAGAAGGTGTGGATCTCAGTGGTGTTGGAAGATAATGGGGCGCTAGAATTTGTGGCAAATCAAATAGTGCCACCTCTATATGCCCAACAATTGATCCACCATAACAAGAATGGCACTAAGGAAAGGAGGATCATTCTTGAGGCGGTAAAATACCATATTGTCCCTCATATCCATGGAAATAATACAACATATGGGATGTATAAATGCATCTTAGATTTGTATCAGAGTTCCAGTGATGTCAGGAAGCTTGCCTTGAAGGAGAAGCTAAGAAGTATCTGGATGAGCAAAGGAGATCCCATCATTATGCATCTTTCCAATTTCACCCTGGTACAAGATGAGCTAGCTGGAGTGGTTTCTATTTTAGCAGCTAATGACCTTGTGAGTCTTATTCTTTTGAGATTTCATAAGTATTGGGAGAATTTATAGGATGTAGTAGTGGTAGAGAGGATCTTCCTGGTTGGGAAAGGTAGTGATCAAACTGCATTTAAGAAGAGATCTAGAGAGGGATGAGAGCTAGGAGATTAGCTATAACAGAGGACAAGTAGAAATTTTCCCTAGCAGGTAAGGGTAGAAAAGATAAAGGAAATAAGGGCCAAGGAGAGGCTGAGTCCAGTTAGAAGGGTGAGAAGAAGAAGAAGGATCTAAGCAAGATCAAGTGCTTGCATTTCCATGTGTTTGAGCACTATGCCACTAAGTATCCTAATCAGAAGGATTCCAGAAATATCATGTGGCTGCATTAGATGAGGTAGATGCATTTTCTTCTCAGTTCGAGAGATATTTATCATTGATAGCTTGCATGTAAAACTTAGTAAGCAGTAGCATATACCAGTATATTGATTCAGGAGCATCCTTCTGTATGACGGGAACAAGGAAAGTTTTAGCCACATGAAAGAGGACATATAGTTTCATATTGAGCTAGGAGATGATGACGAGTATGTGGCTAGGGGAGTTGGCATTACAAATTTTGAGAGGGATTCGGTAGCTCTCTTCATCTTAGAGATGTCTTATAGTGAGAGCACGTTAGATTACCTGACGAGGAGCTACTTGATCCTAAACAGAAGCCTTAACCAAGTGGAAAGAGGGTCGTCCAAGAGGAGATATTGAGATGAGTAGATGCAACCATTGAATTAATGACTCATAGTATAGGGAGAATTTTGAGCCAAGTGGGCAGACAAGTTGTTTATTGAGGACGAGCAGAGCTGGAACTTCTAGTACCACATTCAGGTAGATAAAACACACAAAAATACATTGGGTATATGACACTGATGATTGAGTTGATAGACACAAAGCCTTCTTTTTTTGAGGAGATAACCTCTCAATAGGTTTGGTAGGATGTCATGGTGGAGGAAGCTTCCTCCATCGTGAAGAAAAATGTTTGGGAGATTGTGCCACCCCTAGAGAGAAAGTCAATAGTAGGCTCATGATGGGTGTACAATGTGAAACATGAAGCATATGGAAGTGTGGAGAAGTACAAGGCCAATGTATTGGATGCCGGAACAATTTCAGTTGTTGAGAGGGAGAAAGTGGTAAGGAAGAGTGATCCCTCAGGTACTAATAGGAGCCCTAGTTGGTATGATATGACATTGTTAGATGCTTGGGCTCATGATCCTAGGAGCATGGTTGGAAGGAACAGGTCTGTGGATCAGATTCTGTAGTAGGAAGAAGGGAAGTCTTCTAGTTCAAAGGAATAAAATACAACAATATATAACATGATGGTGTTGGAGACAGATCTAGGTGGAGGAGGTTCTTCCAAAAGTACCTTCCTCACTAAGATGGAGCGTTGAAAATGTAGAGAGTAACGATCTTCTACATTTCTCCTTAGCTAGTGAAGACCTCAATTTATCTTTCTCCAATATGAGTGTGAGCTCAGGAGTTAGACTTTAGCTAGGATGATTCTATTTCTAGTTTAGAATACTTAATAAGATGTCATGTGTAGAGTTAGAGCTTCAGTTAAGTGGAGTTGTCATCAATTTGACTACAAAATGAGGTGGGAGTTACAAGTTCAGTTAGAGCAAGTTAGCCTTTAGTCTTGATTGAAGGAATAAAGAGTCAACACTCTAGGTGTGATTGGACAAAGAAAGGGTAACACTCTTAGTTAACTTGCAATCAGAATTTGAGCTTCTAAATTTGAATTGGGTCTCCTTGCATGCTCAAATTGGGTCTGTAAAGAGGAGGGCAAATGCACAAGGATTCACAAGTTTGTGAGATCTTCTTTGATTGTCGAGAGCAAAAAATTGAGAGTTTGTTTCCTAAGAAATAGTAGATCACAAGTGCGTAAGAGAATAGGAGGATTTTTGCTACAAAATAGGAGCTAGGCTAGGAAATAGGAGGATATGTGCACAAGGATTGAGAAAGCTTCTAGTGCACAAAGATCAAGGAGGATGGGTAAGGAATTGCAAGGACAAGTTAAGGTATTTATCAAGGGAATAGTTATGAGCTAGAAGGTTGAGATCAAGGAGGATGAAGATTAGTGGAGATCAATTACATCAAATGATATTAGTGAGAAGATGCGTAACACTTTATCAAAGATAGATTGCTTTGTAATAGATAAATTTCTCAAGAACAATCAATAAAATACCACAAAAAAGATAAAATATTTTCCCTTTTTGGTTTTATGGGTAAACAAACATGTGAGTTTGTGTGATGTGTTTATTTATATCTGGTGTTTTTATTCCACTACTTCTAAATTGTTAAGAAACTCTGTATCTCGGTGAAAGTAAATTTGGTTTCATTTTTTAGTTTCCTTGTTTTCAGTTATTCATCTAATTAGTTGCACAATTTCATGGAAATTAACAAACATTCCTTTTATTTTTCTTGTCTCGGTAAAAATCCCCTACTTCCCCTCCACTATTGGAATGATGAAACATTCAAAAATATTGGCAATGCCCTGGGAAATTATATACATAGAGTAGAGCTTATGGACATGATGTTTTATTTTACCCACATTTGGGTTGAATTTTATTTGGAGAAAGGCCTCCCAAAAGTAATACTACTATCTTTGGATAATTGGACCTTCCTCCAAGAAGTGTACGCTAACCAAATTCCCTTCAAATGCGAGGTTCATCATGAATGTGGTCATTTTGCGACAAATTATTCAAAATATTTAGATGTTCCTCCCTATATGGAAGAAGGTGATAACTTGTAGAATACTAAGAGAAGAAGAGGTCCCTCGAGGAGATAAATTCCCCTGCAGGCCCCTGATAATCATATTGGTCCTAAGGTATCATTTTTTCCTTAGTGTCCTTTAGGGGATCTCTCTTCAGCGAATCTGCAAGTTAGTTGTAAAATCTCTCTCAATAATAAATTTGAAGTCCCAAATGGACTAGAGAATATAGATTAAACTTACAAAAATTCTAAATACCTTCACGAGAATGAAGCTTCCTCAGTAGAGCAAGAGGAACAAGAAGGTATGCCTCGACTTGAAGATTTCTCAATCCCTATGCAAGTTCCAAAGGAAGAAGAATCAAAATAAATTCTCATGATATTCCTATGGAAAGGTAATATAGGGAAGCAAGAAGAAAAAAAATTAGAAATATTCGCTTTGAGAAAGTTGTTAAGGATTTCGAGTTGGGGACTCAAAAATCAATCAAAGAAGCATTGTTTAAAGTCACTAGAAGTGAAAAGAAACAAATAGGTATGGTTCCTCCCTAAGGGGGATGTAAAATATACATATGCAAGTGATGAAGGTGGCCTCCTAGAACTGTAGAGGACAAGGGAATGAAAAAAAAATAATATAAAAAATTAAAATTCTAATTATAGAAGAAAAACCCTTGATTCTTCTACTCCATGAGACCTGGAAAAAAGAAAGAGGAACTTTTGATTAAAGGAAAAAGTGTATAAAGAGACAATGAAGCCTTAACAATAAGTTCAAAAATGTGCTTCAAGAGGATTCTACACTTTTTAGGACCCTTTCGTATTTTAGAAGCTTCAAGAATGGAAATCTCCACATTGTGTAGCCCTTAATGTTCTCCAGTTACCTTCACAAAAGGCGTGTTATTTTGTTAGTGTCTATATGATATTTTATTTTCAAGATAAATTGATTAGATGGAATTATCTTCATAATATATATGATCTAACTCAGTCCTCTAGTCTCATTTTTTCATGTGATTTTAATACCATTTTGTGTCCATGGGAGAAAAGAGGTGGAGCATAAGTTAGAGATTTGTCTAGAGAAAATATGGAAGGTCTAATAATGAATTTCGACTGTTAGATATAAAAATAACAAAAATAAAATTCATGTGGAACAACTTGAGGGTTGGATTATGGAACATGATGACAGGGTTGTATAGTTTTCTAGTATGTAGTAAATTTCTGGTTCAATATTTCTCTCTATCCTCTGGAGCATTGCCTTTATAATGTTCATATCATAAAATTGTTGTTTTAGAACTTCATGAACTAATAGATTATGGCCCTCTTCCATTTTGTTCAATCCTCTTTGGATCACTTCAAAAGGCCTCTATAATATTATCTCCAAGTCCTAAATAATTTAGTTCACTATGTCACCTATCTATGTTTGGGAGCCAAAGATTAAAGCAACCCTAAAATCCTGGTGGAAAGAAAAGTATAAATCTAGAGAAAAGGAGACAATATTGCTCAAATAATATCTAGAATAAATTCATCGAAAAATGGAGCAAAACTCTCTCTCCATGGAGATCTGAATGGAGGAAAACAAGACATTTGAATCTTACCATTTTGTCTTGAAAGCTGTAGAGTCCCCAAAATGTATTCAAAATATCATCCACTTTCACCTTTATCACCAGCATGTCACTCACATGTCACAACTCCATGACCATATAACCTTTCATTAGCCTCCATTTTCATAATTATATGGGTTACCCTTGTGTTTTTCAAAAGTTAATGATTTATAGTATTATAAGTGAATTAAATGGTTAAAACTTAGAAAAATGATGTATACTTGCTAATACTTAAAAGTGGTTTGAGTTTCATGACATGTATAGGTCATTTGGAAGCTTCCAAGGCACCCTTATGTGGCCTCCAATGCTCAAATTCGAATTATCTTCAAGATATGGAAGAAGATTTGGATAAAGGTCAAAGAGGATATGTGTCTCATCATTACCTATTTGAGTTGTAACTCTATGAGATTTTCTAGGGATCTAGGGAAAGAGTAATGGACCTCCATTAATGAGGTAGATTCATATGTTTTTGTATAAATAGGAGAACCTTCTCCTTTGAGAATGTGTAAAGTTGGGGAAATTCTCCTGTTTTGAATATAGAATTTGGATTTGGCACCATGATCATGAGTGATGTTCACCTTGATTTGGTTATGCTTGCATTTGGAGCCTCTGAACTTGCCATCCCTCATGCTTTTGGATTGGTCACCTATAATGCGTGAGATTTATTGTTTTTCATAGATTAAGATTTATTACTTTCATAGATTAAGATTTATTTCTTTCATACATTTTCCTGTGTGAGAGGTTAAGAGTGATTGTCTTTATTTGCTTTCTACCTAGAAGTTAAGAGCATTTATTTTTATTTTCTTTCATATCTTTTCCTATGTGAGAGGTTCAGAGTGATTGTTTTTATTTGCTTTCTACCTAGAATTTAAGAGCATTTGTTTTTGTTTACTTTCATATCTTTTCTTGTGTGAGAGGTTAAGAGTGATTGTTTTTATTTGATTTCTTCCTAGAAGTTAAGAGCATTTGTTTTTATTTGCTTTCATATCTTTTCTTGTGTGAGAGGTTAAGAATGATTGTTTTTGCTTTCATTTCTGAAAGAGTGGTGTGTTTTTCAGTTCCTGCAAGATTGAAAGATTAATATTTCAATTTTGCGTGCTGTACTATAATTGTACTATAATTTATTTTGAATTGATTGTTGAATTAGAATAGGTGAATTTGGTTTTTCATTATTTGGTTTCGTAGTTAGATTGATCTAAATTGAAAGTTAATTACTAGCATATACAATGCACGCACGCTTCACAAGTTTTACGAAACCCCCAGGTTGACAATTAGATGATAGGTAATTAATTTTCCTCAACAAAAGCGAAGGAATAAATTTTGAGGTTTAAATCTAGGAGTCTATGGCTCAAGGAAGGTGGAAAAAATACAATATTTTTCCATTGGAAAGCAAAAACGAGGCTATGGAAAAATTGATGTTAAATCAGTTTCTGTGGAAGGGAAATAATTTTCCTCCTTTGATAGTATCAAAGAGGAAGCTTACCAACACTACAAAAACTTGTATTTTAAACAAAGTCTCTCACCCCCCCCTTCATCAGTTTGAGGAAGAAATGTTGGAAAATATCCCTCTTCTTGTTACTCAAAAGGATAATAAATTATTATTGAAGCAAATTATAGAAGAGGAAACCTAGATGGTTCTAAAATATTTCAGCCTAGATAAAGGTCACGATCCAAGTGGACTTTCAACTCACTTCTACTAGCACTATTGGAAGATTATCAAAGTCAACTAATGTAGGATGATCGATTACGTGCTCCACCACTCCAATATGGGAGGAGGGATCAACTCCACCTTATTTTCCTTGGTGCCAAAAGAGGTCATGCACTCTTCCTTTTCTAGGTTTTGACCTATTTCTCTTTGTAATGTTTCTTATAAACAAGTGTTAAAAATTATTGTGTCTTGACTTAAGATGTTATTTCCTAAGTTAATATTATAAAATCAAGTAAGTTTTGTCAGAAAAAGACAAATAGTGGATACCAACATTTTGGTGCAAGAAGTTATTCACTCAAGCAAAAGTAGGAAAGAAAAATTAATCGTCATCAAGTTAGACATGGCTATTGACTTCGACAAAATAAGGTGGTTCTTCCTATTTGTTGTTATAAAGAAATTTGTATTTGAAAATAAATTTATTAGTTGTATAGCCAATTGCATCGAGGAAATTTGAATATATCCATTAGTAAATGGTAGATAGGTGGGCTTCTTCAAGGCCAATCATTGGATAAAATAGGGATGCCCCCTCTATCCTTTGTTGTATATTATTATGGTGAATTCTTTGAGCATAACGATGGAAAAAGGAAGGAGACTAGGGACCTAACTAGAGATAAAATTCATAAGAGGGGTAAAGAGTTTAAGTCACTTCCAATTTGTTGATGACACTTTGTTGTTGGGGGGGACGTCAATGTTCAATGCAAATCATTTCAGATTGGCTCCGAACAATTTTGATATAGCCTCACGCGGTCTAATTAATGGAAATAAAAGCTTAATTTACACATGGAATATCATTAATACTGTGTGAAGACCCTTGACTAGCTTGTTGGGATTTCTGGTTCTAGATTCTTAGTCCTCATTCTATTCCTTGGGGATCCCCATTTCACTAAATTTCCTCCCTCATCCTTCCTTGGCTCTGTTAATTGACAAATTTAAATCAGATTTTTCTCAATGGGGAGTGCAATGGAAAAATCCAATTGAAAGAGTTATCTTAATCCAATATATACTTTCCACTTTTTCTCTTTATTAATTCACTGCTTTGTTGGATCCTAAAGGAGTTAGAGATTCCCGTCTCATTAAAATAAGGAAATTCCTTTCGAAAGGCAAGAAATAAATCTCCAAAAGATTTTAGTTAATCAAATGGGTTGTGATATGCACCCCAAAAATCCATGGGGTCCTAGGAATTAGAGATGTCTCCCTTATGAATTTAGCAATGGGCGGCAAGCTAGATTGGAGGCTTATTTTAGGAAAAAATGACTTGGTGGAAGTATGTCCCGGGGAATAAATATCTCCGGAAAGGAAGGAGAACTTGCTTGGAATTTCCAAATCATATTAAGGGATGTTACCATATTTGGAGACTAATATCTGTTGTTATCCCATTAATCAAGTCAAAACTCACTTGGACTCCTATAAATGATGTAATATTAACATATGGAATACCTCCATTTAGGGGAATTCTCCCCTTAAATATTGAAATCAATTTAATCCTCTCAGAAACTAGCTTTAAAAATAGTGAAAATTCACACTATTTCATATATCAACATGGTCAAAAAGTAAATGCTTGAGTAGTTGGTATTGGGGAATGGTCGCTCCTCCTTTTTCTCCTCTATTGCAAGATTTGGAACTTGACTTGTCTTGTTGCGTTCCCATCTCCTTAGTAGAAAATTATCATAGATACTAGGGACATTACTCATACACAGTAAAGTTTGGGTATAGTGCATCCTATTTTGGATGGTATTCCACACAAATGAACAATGTGGTCTCCGTTATGGAACCCAAATTATCTTCCCAAAATTAATATTTTGTATTGGATGTTAGCCCACAAAAGAAAAATTGATAGTTGAAAACTTATGTAAAAGAGGAATAATAGGGTCTTAAAGATGTGCTTTGCATAAAGAAGTAGAAGAAACCATGGCCCACTTATTCCTATATTGCAAGCTTTCTAAGAAGGTATGGGAATGTGTCTTAAAAAACATCACCCATTGAATTGTATGGCCATTAAATATCATCAATTTCTTTAATTCATGGGGTGAGCATTATGTAGGTTCCTTGCAAGGAAAACCACTTTTAAAAAGGATCCAGTTGACTCTTTCCGAGTTTATTGATCCAGGTGGATATTGGTGGAAACTCGCATATTCCACCTAGACCTTCATTCAGTTTCATCCATTTCCTTTTTTATTGTAGTATTTACATTTTTAGCAGTTTTTCAGGTCCTGAACTTCTGGAGCAGTTTTGACCCCTTAAACAACGTTTTTTTGAGGTCCGCAGTAGGCCCATAGCTATAAGAAGGGACCTGCCACAAATCCTGTAGTAATTGAAGATATGTTTCCAACAACGTATCGTACGCACCAAATGAAGATAATATGACCAAGTTACAACTCTGGGAAATTGGATGCCAAACTAACCGCAACTGGGCCCATAAACTCTTGGTGTTCCATCTCCTAGGGTTAGGGTTTTGGTTGTTTAGGGTTTTCCCTTGTTTAGTAATAAATAGGCCCTTGAGCCTCATTTTAATGCAATTCAAAGGCATGTAATTGCCACATCTCTTCGCAGAGATAAAATACCATTGCTCGAGCTAGTTTTATTTCCATTTTGTTTGTAGGCATATTTCAGTATTTGATATTAATAAAATGCAGTGTTATTTCTGTTGCATCTTTGTATTAATGGTTATATCTGTAATTTTTTGTGTTCGTGTTTAAGTTTGGATCAGTGGTATCAGAGTAGTCTTCTCTTTCTCTGTTTTTCTTTACATGTCCCCAATGAGGTTGGGTTATAAGGAATTAGGGCTTAAACTAGTATAACCTTTTCAATCTAGCCAAGCAAATCTCAATGACCTCCCATGGTGGAAGAGAAAAAAGATGAGGGGGCAGGAGATCCTTTCAAAATATTGCTTGAAGAAACCATCGAGTGATAAAGGTACGTGATGATGGATAACTTTTCCCAGATCCTTCAGCGACTACCCAAAGGTGACACATGTTCTTCCAACAGCTACCCTGGAAGCGCCACACCCTTTAAGGTACAAGTAAACTTTGACATCCCCATATTTGAAGGTCAGATAGATGCAGATGCCATAGATAAATGGTTAAATATGCTAGAACGATATTTTTTTGTTCATGTTTTTTTTTTTTTTTTTTTTTTTTTTTTTTTTTTCCGGTCGGGAAAAGACTACTATTTCATTTCTCAAAGTTCCCCCCCACATTAAGGACTGGTGGGAAGCCTATTGTGAGAAGAAGGACGAAAGTACACCCTCACTATTTTCATTCGCATCCACTTGAAATTCATTCAGAATGCCATAAAGGAGTAGTACTACCCTGTCAGGAGCTGTGAGGATAAATACATGAAGTGGAGCACGTTGTGGCAGGAAGGGGGCAAGATGTGCTAGAGTTTACCATTTTTTTCATATCGTTCGCACGAATTTGGGTATCAAGGATTCTGAGCGACATTTGGCACTCAAGTACCGTGACTTCCTACATTGGTACATCTAGGATGAGATGGATTTCTTGGACATTTCCTCATTTGGAACAACGTACTGATACACTATGAAGAGTGAACAAAAGTTTAAATAGAAGAAGCGAGACTTTGGATCTGTGAATCTGAAGCAAGAGAAAGGCACCCCCAAACCGTAGAGAAAAGTACAAAGCCAAGGCCGGGCGACGTACAAAAACCCGTCAAAGCTATAAATAAAGAACAACACGATGAAGCCAAAGAAGGAAACATGAAAATGGTGTGAGTTCCATAAGGTCTCCACTCACAACATGAGTGAGTGTCAGGCCAAGCAGTCACTAGTGGCCGAGCTAAAGGGCTTCGAATTAGACGCATGTTCTGACTTTGAGTTACAACCTAGCAAGGGGAATGAAAAAGGGAAGTAGATCATTGATGCAAATCCCAGTGCCACCATGGCCACCACCAAGATCCAAAAGAATGAGCCTAAAGATCTAAAGGAGGGGGAACACATCTTCTGCTCATAGATGTGGGTGAAGGGTTCTCTGCTACAGTTCATTGTTGACAATGGGAACCAAAAGAAACTCATTTCAGTAGAGGTCGTGAAGTAGTTGGGCCTATCGAGGACAACACATCTACAATCTTACACCATCAGGTGGCTTCACCAAGGACGGTATCTCTGTGTCAGCCAATATTGCCAGCTTCCCTACAACATCAATCCCTTCATGGATGAGGTACTATGTGATTTTTCCCCTCTTGAAGTCTGTGATGTATTATTAGGAAACCCATACTTGTGGAAGCGACATGATGTATATGAGTCTAGACCTCACTATGTGATTATTACTTTGGTCAATAAATTGTATAGGATACCAAAGGTAGCCCCGCCTACTGCGATCTCTTTGATCACTATGAAGCAATGCAGTAATATCATTTCACAGACCAAGAAATTTGTTTTCCTTATGATTCACCCTTAGGGAAAGAAGAATATTGTGGCCACGAATTCCGGACAGGGCTCCTTCGCACAATTGCAGCAGATGGACAAGGTCGTGGAGGAGTATAGGGAGATTTTCTCCTCACCTACGGGGGTACCTCTGTACTGTCAGGTCAAGCACTCGAAAATTCTATGTTAAATAATTGAATAATTAGGTGTTGATTATTAATTATGTAAATTGATGTAATTATTTGTATATTTTAAATAAATATTATTACATATGGTATTAAGTGGTTTCGACTCTATGTGACTTCTATGTAAATAGATCCCTCGCAGCCCAACCATCTACTTTATCTCGATGTTACATTCTCTAAGAAAGGTCCATTGAGTCATCGCCAAGAAGATCCGTGACTAAAAGATTTAGGGCACATTCAAGTTTTTACCAATATTCACGGCCTCAGCCCTCCACTTCCAACAGCGGTCGATTTCTCTCTAACCAGATCGATCTCACAAAAACAGATAGACCACTTCACACCACGTGGATTCAGCGTTGCTCTAGGAATCTTCGGGCTGCCTTACTCCTCAGATCGCGGTTTGCTGGTGCCTGAGAGCTGGCATTTAGTCTTTCCCTTTCTGGGGATGACCCAACTTACTTTTCGAGCCGCAAGATCTGATCCAACACTCAGGGCCACTGCCTGATGCTTTGCAGGTTTAGCTGTATTTTTGAAGGTAATTCCATTTCCCTTCACGGTTGGGTTTTAGATCTAATTTTTTGCGGCTAGATCTAGATCTAGGCGGCTAGGTTCTAGATCTAATCTTCTGGGGCCAGATCTAGATCTAATCTTATCCTCTGCCTTATTTTTCTTCGGCTGGGTTCTACGGGCAAGTAAAATATGGCTCTCAGCTTTGCGAAAATAGTTGGTGGCTCATCCGCCTCTGGAGGGCAAGCTCCTGCCCATATCGTCAGTGAAGCCCCAGCGCCCACTATCCAAGTGGTCCAGGCCTCACTCGATGAGGCTTTGAAGTTTTCCGAAAGTGCCCTAATCTGTCGGTTCAATGGTTTTTGGCCGCGGCTGAAAACTCTCCATAATTGGATCTCGGAGTTATGGAAGCCTGTCATTTCCGATGAAATTAATATCTACCCCTGTGCTAGGGGTTTCTTTATAGTAGATTTTGAAAATCCTGAAAGCATACAATGTATTCTAGATTCCGGCCCTTGGTTTTGGGAAAAATCAGGCCTATTCATGAAGCCATGAAACCCATCATTCGATCCCTCTACAGTAGTCATAACTTCAGCACCAATTTGGGTGAGATTGCCAAGCCTACCCTTGCATCTCTGGAATCTCTCCTCGCTAAAAGCCATTGGAAATGCAATTGGGAAATTTTACTGCCGGTGCCCAGAAACAGAGGAATATGCCAGAACCACCTATGCACGCTGTTGAACTAGTAAATCCCCTCTGCGGACAGAGGCAATCCCACTAGCCCAACACGGGTCTAGCAACAATCACACCACGCTACACGCAGGTTCCTAATTGCATAAATCAGAGATCGATTAAGAGGATCTACCTAGAATCCAACGCTAGTAGTTGTAGAAGAAATGCCGCTCCCGTCCCTTAGCTTTGGCTGGTCACAATCCTTACGCTCCACGTAAACGGACACCTGCACAAGTAAAGAACGATACAAACACAAGCGTAAAATCCAGTATATGCAATTATATATCGGTCAGAAAAGACATAACTCAAATACCATTGAAAGACACATGAGTGGAACCATAATGATAGTCGTTCATTAATCAGTAAAAACGGAGAAAGATTACAACCAAAGGGTTCTGACGTTGAACCTCCTCTGATTGGGCAAGCAGCTACATACGCCTTGCAAAGTGACCTTTTCTCTCTCAATATTTTGGCAGCATAACCCCTCTATAATTCTCAATTCTCACTATCACTCTAGCATAATCTTGGCACTCACAATAGCTCTAGCAAAACTAGTTGGTTTAATGCAGGGTGACAGCCATTTATAGATGGAGGAGGAGGAAATATGCATTGTATCCGGACACCTACTGAATATTTAGCATTGTCCCAGAATAGCCACTGAACTTGGTTGTCATGGATAAAAAGATGACACTCGACCACTTCCATGAGATTTTTCCCCAGAGAACTGCATGAACAAAGAAGGCAAAAACACTTCAGTGCGCGCTGGCTAAAAATCATAACCAAATTTAGGTGGCACGGGCTTTGCTCTATGACAGAGCGTCCATGGACGCGCCCTCTTTGGAGGGACTGAGCCATTGGCGCGGGTAAGACACTGTGGACCCGCGCTAATGGAAAAAGGGCATTTTTTAGGGCTAATCTGCAAAAGGTGTCTTCAGGGACTTTGAAGTTGATACTTAGGACAATCCAATGCAAGTGTTTTTAAGTTGTGTCACTGGTCACAGGTCCATAAATGTGTCCTCCAATGTGCGAAAGCAAGGGTAACAGGGACGGTGACCAACGATGACAAATTACTGCGTAACACTTATATTCAATTTTTGAGAGTCCTCAATGTGCTTTGCAATTGAACCCTTTAGTTTTAAATTTATAAATTGGCTAAAGAAGGTGTTTCTCTTTGTATCGTCATAATGTGTTATCATTTCCTCCATCAAAATTGACCACATGAAAAGTGGTTTACGAGAACAAAACCCTTCATACCATAAAAATTGATTCAATTCTAAATTTAAATATGCAACACGTACCTTTTGTAACTGTCACACCTCATGTAGATCAAAATATTGCTCCATTTGTAGTATCCAAGTTAATTGATCCTTCCCCAAAAAATGCTATATGAGGAAGTTTGATGGAAAGGATTTCAATCAGACTCATGGCATTGGAAAGAGGATGCAAAGGGATATCACAGGTAGTAGCTTCAGAATTGGAAGATTCAAAATTATAGAGTTATAGATGTTTCAAGGTTGAGTTCATAAAATCATGAAAAAGGTGTTCCTCTATCTTTTTGTGAATTGATTTCGTAACATTTACTATCAGAAGACAAAGGGCAGCTAATGGGTAGCTATCATTGGGAACAATGATGAAGGTAAACAGGGGTATAAGGAGAAAGGAAGACAGAGGTTGGGTTTAATTTACTGTTTGATTTTCGTTATGCTGCCGATAAGTGTTTTCTCCTTCTGTGGGCTCATACGGTCACTTACTTTCAGCAGCGCAACAAAAAACAAACAGTAAATTAAACCCAACCTCTATCTTCCTTTCTTTCTATACCCCCATTTACCTTCAACATCATTCCTAATGTGGCTAGACATGGTGATAGCTACCCGTCAGTTGCACTTTGTGCTTTGATACCAAATGTTATGAAACCAACTCACAAAAAGATAGAAAAGATAGATGAATGCATTTTCTTCATTTTAGGATCTAGAACTTGAAACAACTGTGACTATGTTATTTTGGATCTTCCAGTTTTGAAATTACTACGTGCAGTATCCTTCTACATCCTCTATCCAATGCCACCAGTCCAATTAAAATTGGATTCTCCAAGAAATATTTATGCACAATATCCAAAGATGTCCTGATTATATACCTTTCCAAAAGAGCGAACTTGTATGAAGTGCCATGCATCAATGTTTCAACCTTTAGTCTTGAAACTGATACATAAAAGTCTACATGTAATCCTATTTCTATAACTTCTTACGAAACTTCAATCTGATGCTCAAAAGGAAAGTTGGGATGATTTTACCAAGGTCACCTGTTTGGAGTGTAATTCGGGGGCCTGCATAGATCCTAAATGTCTTGGATTGTATCACCAAAACTATAGCAAAGAAAAATGTAAACTTTGGGCCCGAGCTTCACCAAGATTTCATCTCAAATGAGTTTCAATTTTAGAGTCTGAAACTTCGTAGAAAAACAATTATAATGAAAATGTCACGATTAGCTATTTTAGATGGAACTGTGGATCTTGCCAAAAGCTTAAATTTCTCATATCAGATCTCTGAAAATATAGCGAGACAAGATCTGAAATTCAGACCTGAGGTTCAACACGATTTTGTATCAAATGGGTTTTCTTTTTAATCTTCTGAAACATCACTGAAAATAAATTATAGCAAAAATGTCACGATAACCTATTTGGAGTAGTGAAACCTGAGAATCCAAAGCTCTGATACCGAATGTTATGAAACCAACTCACAAAAAGATAGAAAAGAAAGATCAATGCGTTAGAATTTAGCCTCTTCAAGGGGAAAACCTCCTTCACATTACACAAATGAATAATTCTTCGATGATACAAATGACAACACATCATTTCTATATATAGGAGTCTAAGGGGTCATAATATAATCAGAGCCAAAATAACAATAATAATGTAAGGCCACAATAATAACAATAGTGGGCTTCTATGGGGCATAATAATAACAGTATAGCGACTACATGGGCACAACAGTATAATAAGGGGGTTGTACTAATAACAATAAGGGGTTACATTGGTAGTATAGGTACCTAACACCTATGTGCGTGATGAGTATGTGGAGTATCATCTCACAACATATGGCTTGGTCATATTTAGGGAAATGATATATGTACCATACAACCATGACTTCAAGAATACTACCTTAAGGGGATTTCATGCTAATCCATATTCATGTCACCCAAGATATCAGAAGACATTGACAATAGTGAAGAAGCTCTATTATTGGCTGAACTTGAAGAAGGAAGTAGGAGAGTTTGTTGCGATATTCTTGAATTTTGAATAGGTAAAAGAATAGTGTAAGAATCTAGGTAGATTTCTACAACCAATTCCAATTCTACAGTGGAAATGGGAGGTCATTTATGTTGGATTTTGTTATATTATTTCCACAACTAGCCCACGTAGTTAACCAGGCGGTTAGAGGTGGGGAGGAGCCCCCCATTCGTTGCACCGATTATGTAGCGGGGGGGTCACAGGGGGTTTGATGGGTGCAGGTAACCCTACTCTCTGGGGGCCAGGACAGCGCCCTTGAAAATTTTGATTTTGGAACCTATGTTAGGTTGGGCAGACCCACCTATGGTTTGTGCATGATTTTCACACATGTCTTTGGACGCGATGGTTTTCGGTCCATGGTTTTGGACGCGATGGTTTTTCGGTCCATGGTTTTGGACGTGATGGTTTTTCGGTCCATGGTATTGGATGCTTTGACATGTATAAATATGTATTATAACATTGAAAGGAACATAATGAAAAATCAAGCCTGTAGTCCCGGTTTTCGGATCCAGGGGAAAATCTTTGTTTATATGTGTTTTATGTGTTATGCTCTCGCATTGTTTATTTTTTGTGTTTTAGAATTCGTATGAAGGTAATTTATTTATGGGGTTAAGGCATACATTTCATCTTAGAGCTATTTTGACTTCAAGGGGATGCCTTTGTTGCTGAGGGGTTTCGCTCGGGCATGTGGTAGACCCCGTTCAGTGGGAGATCTACGAGATTGATTCTAGTGGTGAAAGAAGATGATGAGCAGTGGAAAGATAGAGATCAAGAAATTTAATTGTCAAAGTTTTGAGTTGTGGAAACTGAAGATGGAGGATCTATTGGTGGATAAATATCAGTGGATCATGGTAGATATAGGAACTAAACCAATGGGAGTGTTCGATGAAGAATGGAAGAAGTCGGATCGGAAGGCAAAGAGCATAATACAATTGTGTGTCTCAGATTCAGTATTGATGAATCTATCAGGGGAAGCTACGACAAAGGCTTTGTGGGACAAGTTAGGGACTTCATACCAATCTAAGTCTTTGGTGAATAAACTGTTCCTATGGAAAACACTATATAACATGAGGATGAAAGATGGAGAGTAAGTGATAGAGCATCTGAATGCATTTAATACTATGGTAAGTTAGTTATCGTCTGTTGATATCAAAATTTCAGATGAAGATAAGTGCATTAGTTTGTTGTGTTCTCTACCAGATTCGTGGGATAGTCTAGTTATTGCAATAGGTGTCAATGCAATTGCCTTATATTTTTATGAAATCGTCTCATTGTTGCTGATAGAGGAAATGAGACGGAAAAATATGGAGAGCCAGAATGGTGATGCCTTGTTTGTACTTGGACGGTCCTAGAACAGAAACAAAAATAAGTCATCAAGTGAGAGGTCTAAATCTAGAGGGAGATCTAAATCTCTAGGAAAACCTGTAAAGGTGGTGTGCTGGAAATGCGGAAAGGAAGGGAACTACAAAACGGACTGTAAATCTAAAGCTCCTGATAAAGGAAAGGGATCTGATGATGCTCCTTCTGCAGAGGCAAAAACCACTTTAGGTGAAGGTGGGGATGTGCACTTGGCTTCTTCAAGTACACATGTAGATCGAGGCATGGTTGATTGACTTAGGTGCATCCTTTCACTTCACTCCCCGTAGAGAGTGGTTCTGCGAGTATGAGAAATATGATGGTGGTGATGTCTTCTTAAGGGATGATAAGAAGGCTAAAATCATTTGTCGCAGAAAAGTAAAGTTGAAGTTGCAAGGTGGAAGGGTTAGAACACTTCCGGGTGTTTTTCATATTCCTGCATTAGCCAGAAATCTAATTTCTGTAAGCAAGCTAGATGATACAGGTGTAAACATGGTGTTCAAGAAGGATACCTGCAAGATGGTTTGGGGGGAACTTATTGATGCAGGGAGTTCGAATTAGAATTTGTACAAGTTGCAAGGTAGCACTATTGTTGATGGGCGCAATAGTTCCATGGTTCCTGAAAGTGGAGCAGAAAATCTAGTGGTCTCTGGAGAGAAGACCATGTTGTGGCATCAAAGGCTTGGGCATATTGGAGAGAAGGGCCTTTGAATACTTCACAGTAAAGGTATGATAGAAGGCATGAGTAATAGCTCTTTGGATTTTGATTTCTGTTAAAATTGTGTATATGGGAAGTAGAATCGGGAGAGTTTCCCCTCTGGTGGTAAGAGGGCGAAACAGATATTAGAGCTTTTGCACAGTGATGTGTTTGCACCTATGAAGGTTCCATCGCTTGGTAAGTCTATGTACTATGTATCGTTTATAGATGACTTCTCAAGGAATAGATGGATATATTTCGTTAAGAAGAAATCTAAAGTCTTTGACAGGTTTAAAGAATTTAATGCTCTAGGGGAAAACCAGACAGAGAAGAAGATAATGGTGCTAAGGACAGATAACGGTGGAGACTTTGCCAGTAAGGAATTTGAAGAATTTTGTAAGAAGTGTGGTATAACATGGTAGAAGACTACTCCATATACACCTCAGCAAAATAGAGTTGCAGAAAGAATGAACAAGACGTTGATGGAAAGGGCAAGAAGCATGCTCAGTGGTTTCGGGTTAGAATAGGAATTCTGGGTAGAGGTAGTGGAAACATCATGTTACCTGGTCAATAGATCACCTTCATCAACGTTGGAGGATAAGACTCCACAAGAGGTATGGATTTGTTAGAAACCCTCTCTTTCACATCTAAGGGTATTTGGATGTGATGCATATGTACATGTTCCGAAGGAGAAATGAACCAACTTGGATATCAAAACTGAAAGGTGCATCTTTATTGGGTATAAGGATGGTTTAAAGGGTTATAAGCTTCGGAACCCAGTAACAAGGAAGGTTGAGTACAGTCGAGATGTCGTGTTTAGAGAGGCCAAATATGTTATTAAACATGAAGTCCAACTGAAGGAACCTAATAAGATAGATTTTGAGCTAAAGGAGGAAGAATCAGACTCTACAACAGAGGAGGAATCAAAATATGAAGAGCCAAAAACTCCAGGTGTGAGAAGATCAGTTTGAAAAAGAAGGCAACCAAAAAGGTATAGTCCATCTGCTTTCTGTTCAAATTTTGCTTTATCTATTATTGATGATGATCCTAGAACTATGAAGGAAGTAGTGGATTCAGAGGATGGAAAACTCTAGAAAGAGGCCATGGTTGATGAAATGACATCTTTGCACAAAAATGAGGCTTGGGATCTGGTGGAGTTTCCAACTAGAAGGAAACCCATTGGCAACAAATGGGTGTTCAAGAAGAAGACAAATGTAGAAGGAAAGGTGGAGAAATACAAAGCTCAATTGGTAGCAAAAGCTTATTCCCCAGTGCTGGGAATTGATTTTGGTGATATTTTTTGTCTTATTACCAAGATAGCTTCTATTAGATTACTTTTATCTGTTGCTGTTGCTTTTGATTTTGAGGTAGAACAGATGGATGTGAAGATAGAATTTTTTCACGAGGATCTGGAAGATGAAATCTACATTAAGCAACCTAAAGTCTTTTCAGTGAAGGGTAAGAAAGAACTGATATGCAAGTTAAAGAAGTCTCTATATGGGTTAAAATAGTCACCAAGGATGTGGTATTAGAAATTTGATACATTTATACGGAGACTTGGCTTCACCAGAAGCAAAGTTGATCATTGTATGTATTTTAAATTAATTAGTGACCATGTTATTTATTTGGTCTTGTATGTGGATGATATGTTGCTGGTTGGAAATGACAAAGAAATTATCCAAGATTTGAAGACCCAATTGCTGTCCAAATTTGACATGAAAGATCTTGGTGTTGCAAACTATATTTTGGGCATGGAAATTAAAAGTGATCAGGCAAAGAGGAAGCTCTGGTTAAACTAGAGGAAGTATGTCGAGACAATATTGCAGACATTTAATATGCAGCATAGTAAACTAGTGAAGGTTCATATTCCTGTAGGTGTAAAGATATCTGCTAAAAAATGTCCCAAGACACAAGAAGAGGAAGAGGACATGTCCCGTGTTCCATATACAAGTATAGTTGGTAGCCTGATGTATGCAATTGTCTATATTAGAACAGACATTGCACATGTACTGGGATTATTGAGCAGGTTTATGTCAAAACCAAGAAAGGAGCATTGGACAGCAGTGAAGCGGGTTTTCACGTATTTGCATGGCAGTAGTGATTATGGTTTGTGCTACCAAGGAAGACCAGGATTGGACAGAGTTTTGGATATCTGTGCCTTTGTTGATATAGATAGGGCTACAGATCTAGATCAGAGAAGATCTACAAGTGGGTATGTGTTTAACCTATTTGGAGGTGCAGTCAGTTGGATGAGTAAGAAACAACTTGTAGTGGCACTATCAAATATAGAGGCATAATACATGGAAGCCACTCATGCAAGCAAGGAAGCAGTTTGGTTGCAAATATTGTGTTCAAGTATGGGGTTAGTACAGGGAGCTACAAGGATAGACGGTGACAGCCAAGGTGCAATTTTCTTGGTAAAGAACCTTGCATATCATTCAAAGACAAAGCACATTGATGTTCAGTCTCACTTTGAGAAGGATATGATAGAAGACAAAAAGGTGTTGCTGGTAAAAGCGGACACTTTGAAGAACACTGCAGATGCATTAAAAAAATCTATGAGCTCTGAGAACTTCTCTTGGTGTAGAGAAACAATGGGTGTTGCAGGGCTGGATAAATGACTAAGCTCTCTTGTGGCCCTTTGTGGAAAGAAAACAACAAGTGGGAGAATGTTGGGTTGTGCGATATGATTGAATTTTGAATAGGTAAAAGAAGAGTGTAAGCATATAGGTAGATTACTACAACCGATTCGAATCCCAGAGTGGAAATGGGAGGTTATTTCCATGGACTTCATTACAGGCTTTCCTAGTGCATCTAGACAACATGATTCTATCATGGTCATGGTTGACAGGTTGAAAAAGGTAGCACACTTCATTCTAGTGAGGTCTACTTATTCAGCTAATGATGTAGCATAGGTCTTCATTATAAATGTAGTGAGGTTGCATGGAGTTCTGAAGAATATTGTGTCATACATCTATGCCAAGCTCACTTCTAGATTTTGGAAAGAGTTATTTGTCAGTCTCAGTATAGAGTTGGCCTTTAGTACAACTTATCATCTTGAGACATATGGACAGATAGAGATTGTCAAAAGGATATTAGAGGACATCCTTAGGATGTATGTGATGTATCATAAACCAAGCTAGGAAGACTATCATCCACCGCTTGAGTTTTCTTACAACAATCGGTACCAGTAATCTTTGAGGATGATTCCATTTAAGGAATTGTATGGCCAGAGTTATAACACTCCCATCAGTTGGAGTGATTGAGTGAACATGGTGTTGATTGGACTGGACATGTTGGTAGAGATTGAACATGAAATGCAGGTAATCAAGAAGAATCTGAAGGCAACAAAGGACAGACAAAAAATTTATGCATATCAGAAAAAGATTCTTAAGGAGTTTCGGGTTGGGGATCATGTGTACTTGCACTTCAAGCCCAAGAAGAAATCCTTTAGGATTGGATCATGTGCCAAAATGGCATCTTGGTTTTGTGGAGATTTCACAGTTCTTGAAAGGATTGGACTGGTAGCCTATCGACTTGGACTACCTTCTACAGTGAAATTCCATGATGTTTTCCATTTGTCATTTCTTAAGAAGTATATTAAAGATGATAATGATCTGATTTATTGGTCTGTATTAGAGGTGGAACCAGAAGGATAATTCCAACTAGAACCTTAGCACATTTTGCAGAGAAAAATGCTCAGGTTCCAAAACCAAGGAATTGAGCATGTTAAAGTGTAACGGAATCACTTTGAACCTGATGAAGTTACATGGGAGATGGAGGATTAGATGCGGACTATGTATCCTTCTCTATTCGCTGGTTGATAAAATGATTTTGGCATATGCTTCGGTGTGATGTTATATATATATATATGGATGGAAATACCACCATGAACTTTGTTATACAGCTAAAATAAGAAGTATGGGTGTCATGTCGTTATGGTTTGCATGTTGTTATGTTTCTCGTTTTGGTTTTCGCCTTAGCAAGATGACAATTGTAAATAGCACAATGAGCTAAGTTACAAACCTCCATGGGCAATATCTTTTTCTTTTTAGAAGTCTTGTTGGTGGTAGGTGTCACTAAACATCAAGGAAGATGTTGCCCTGTGTGGGAGGGTTATGTAACAACCATGGTAAAAAATCCATGTAATAAAGTTAATAAAGCAAACATAATAACCAAATTCATGGGACATGTATTCCAAGATGAATGTTTGGAAAAGCATAGTGATGGGGATCACATGTGATTAATTAATTTCTATGGAAATTGGCAAAGGAAATGACAAGGACTTTGAAAAGGAAAAGTGGAATTAATTGGCATTTTATTTATGAAAATAATGTAAAATGGCATAAAAGAGGGGTGAAAGGTCATAGGTTGCATGTGAGGAGGAAAATGAAGGAAAAATAGTAGGAAATGAACAAAATAGAGTGCTCATTAATAAAATAGCTTTGGAGGATCGGTTTGTAGCTTTTTGTGAGTTCAGTTTTGGAGCTCTCATTTTACACTCTCTCTCTCTCATATTCTTGGACACTTAGAATTTTCGTGGAGAAACCTTGGAGAACTATGGAATACTTGGCATGAAGAGCAAGAAGGACAAAGAAGAGAAGGAAAGCGTAAGAGGACATCAGGATCAACAACTACAATAGGTTTTTCTTGCGGGTACTAAGTTGCATGTATGATTACCTTTCTAGTTTTGGAATGCATGGCATATGCATGTGGTTGTTTCGTCATGTTCTATCATTGAAATGGAGAATTTCCTTGATTGATAGTGCTTTTTCCTATCCTTTATATTTCCTAGATAGCCATGGTGCTATGGTTTTTATTTCTGCTTTCTGGTTGGTGCTCATGTTCCTTTAGTTGTGGGTGAGTTACTAGTTCTAGGAGCCTTCGTTTGATAAATGGTATGAAATTTGTATACCATCTTGGGTTGAGTTACTAGTCCTAGAAACATTGCTTGGAAAAATTTCCTAGAGCCCTTAGTGTGTTGAGTTACTAGCCTTGGTGGGAAAAATTATCTTGAGCCTGACAACAATTCTAAGTTGAGTTACTAGTCCTAGAAGTGTTGGTTGGAACAAATGCTCAGAAGCCCTATACAACTTTGGTAGAGACAGATCTGGCGATGGTTAGTGATGGCCGATTATGAGGTCGAATCATTGGTTGAGGTTTTAGGTGGTTTTGCCTTTGGATGACATGGTTTGGTTTTGTTTGATTTGTTTCATGAGAAACATAATTCATGCTTGGAATATGGCACAGGGGTGATTAGCTGAACAAGAGATTTGGTTCTGCTCAATCTATGGTCGGGTGGTATGCAGAGGTCCCTGACTTGGTTGGATTAGCATATGTTAAAAAAATATCCTTTTCCTTAGTATTTTCATGAGTAAATGTGCTTGATATTATTTTTCTTTGATGGTTGTCTGCTCATTGATATAGCTCTAACTATTTATTGGTTATAAGTATGTTTTACGATAGCTATGATGTATGGACCTTATCATGTTTTCGTTAGTATATGAAATTTTAGTGAATGGATGACCTAATAGATAACAATGAATCTATTGTGAGGATATATATGTCCTCGTTGATGATTCTCATATAAGTATGAGACACCGATGCTCAAATATATTTTGTTGTGACATGTAGAATAAACTTGTGTGATATGATTGACGAAATTTCTATCATGGCTAGTAGGGGTAAGGTCAATTAATTGTTTAAGTGTTTGCATTAGTACCCTTGTTTCTATGCTATTTATCATTTCTAGAAGTTTATTGATGTTTTGGACAATGGCTCTAGTCCTCGCCCTGAAAAAGTGGCATAGAATCTGGGGTCACTAGCACAGAACTGCCCAAAAAAGGCCACAGTCACATGGATTCCTTGTTGTGGGAGAAAATAGAGGGTCATAGTCACATGCATGCCTTGTCATGGGAGAAACTAAGGGTCTAGAGTAGTGAAGAAACAAGTTGTCTCAGGGGTTGGTCTCTCAGAAGGGTTGGTTGTCTCCTAAAGCTTCTATAACATGTGTGGTAGATCAGATGGGTCTTTTCATGTCCATTCCACTTCCTTAACTATGCATGGGAGTTAAATCATATCATAGTAACACTTTGTCACATGTTTACCCTAGTAGACCGATTATCTTGGGTAAACGTGGGACTAGGGTGCTACATATTCTTCCACATTATAGGATACTAGAATTGCATTGGTTATTGATTCACATTGAATTTATTATTACATGGGAAAACACTAAAGCTATCGCTTGAGATCAAAGATATTATGAGATAAGCCATAATGAAGAACCCTTTGTTATTACGTAAATTAGTTAACTAAAAAGTTAGTTCATTAGAAATTATATTAGCCTAGATGAAAACATATTCCTTTTTATATGTCTGATAAAGCATATAGATAATGCATTTTAGAACTTTTGATCTAGTTTCTTAGCCAATGACAGGTGGAAAAATCCAACAAAAGTCTTTAAATCACTGTTTAAACAAAAATATTTATAGAAAAGTGAGATTGCAAGGAAATTAGGGACTGTGAAACTATTTATTTCGGGAAATCATAAGAAAACATCAACCTCCGGTAACATGAATATTGTTCTATATTTCTTTTCATTCAAAGGTATTCTCTATGTTTGTAACATAATTGTTCTTGTTTTTAATCAAAAAATTTCATGTACAAGTGATCAGTTTTCCCAAAATAAAAAATTGCTAGCAAACGTGCAGCATTTTGCTAATCTAATACTCTGACTCTTATTACTGTTTTTCTTTTCCATTTGTAGTTTATCATAATGCTCATATGCAATTGACGAGTGAAATTTCTCATCGACAACACCAGGAAAATTAAGGGTACGAGTGAAAATAACTTCTTTATTTTCTATGCTAACCATATATGTTTTACAGCTGAAAACACGTTCTAAAACAATAATGTTGTCAACATCGCTGAATTGCACAAATTTATTTTTTCGATTCTATATATATTTAATAGACCTTTCTTTTGCAAACACAAAACCGGGTCCACCTATTACAAGTGCCAAATATGCTACATAGAGCATTTGTCAATAAACAGAAATAACATTGATTAAATCCTTTGTTTATAGGACATGTAGAGCTGCAGAGGATGTTCATTATGTGAAGGAATCTTTCACGTTTTCATTTTGTGGATAATAAGATTGTTTATGTTTATATTATTGATGATATTTTAATTCTAGATAATTTTTCGAATATATGTTTGATTATGCTCTTGTGACACATATTATTAATTGATAAATACATTGGAGTTAAATTATTTTATTTATAATATTTTACTAACCAATATATTTTTCATATTATTGAATACGTGATCTCTCACATTGCAAAATTGTTTAAACGAAATAGATTATATTGCATTAGTACTGCATCCGTAACATTGCTTTGTACAGTAAATAAATGCTGCCGCATTGATGATTTAGCAATCATGTTTCAAATGTACGTGTTCATTGATTCTTTAGGGATTACATATTCAAATAATATTAATAATAATAATTTCACTATAAACTATTGTTCAACCACAAGCACAACGTAAGCACAACATAAATAATTTATAGGAAATCTCTTTAGGGATTACATATTCAAATAATATTAATAATAATAATTTCACTACAAACTATTGCTCAACTACAAGCCCAACGTAAGCACAACATAAATAATTTATAGGAAAGCTCTTGTCAATGGACATGACATTTTCTCCTAAAAAATAGAAATTTGTGATTCTCCTCCTCGTAGAGAGATGAAAATTGCACTGAAAGGAAGAAACTGATGTTATTTCTTAATCACAGTAAAATTGTCCACAACTTTATCTAGATAAATTGCTATCAATGGATATAGCTAGGAGAAGTGATAATAAGAAATTTAATGCAATCCATATGGAAAACAACCAATTTTCATTGGACCATGACATTTTCTCAAAAAAAAAAAAATAGAAATTTGTGATTCTCCTCCACGTAGAGAGATGAAAATTGCACTGAAAGGAAGAAACTGATGTTATTTCTTAGTCATAGTATAATTGTCCACAACTTTATCTAGATAAATTGCTATCAATGCATATATCTACGAGAAGTGATAATAAGAAATTTAATGCAATCCATATGTGAATACTAATAAGTTATTACAATAATAATAATAATTTAATTGAAATAAATCAATTGACATTATTTCCTAATCACAGTTTAATCATCCTCATTGCTATCTAGATACATTATTACTTAGTCTAGATTTGTAGCCATCGCAATGCCTTCAAAGCAGTGTTTACGACAAATTGTCAGCGAAACTAATGGTAATAAATGCCACAACATATGAAACAATTACCACAATTACTATAATAATCACAATTGAATTGAAATAATACCGTCAACGCTATTCCCGAATCCATTGTTATAATTAGAAATGCTACGTGTAACTTATCCTTTTCGAATAGAACTAAAAATATATCACATAATTAATAGAATAATTGTGTACCCAAAATGGTAGAAAATAGAATGAACCCAACAAAAGAACCAAGTACCGTAACAATCTCCCTAGAAATAGATAATGCCACGTTAATAATTCATAGGCGGGTTAAAGCCATATCTAAAACGAATGAAATCTTATATTGTTTGGTCCAAATGCACCAAAACGCTCTAAAGAGAAGCCTTATGATTATCAATATCCCCTACTCAATCACCATATTTTGTACTGAAAATATGGGCATATGATGTAGAGCCAATGAACCAAAAATGATGCACTTGCCATTAGTTTTAGTATCGTATCCCCATATTCTTAGGACATAAAATTATAATGGAAAAAATGAAAAATTTGATCAATGATTCATTGTACTGATTGAATGTAAGTAATTTTTATGAAGTTCAATCTGATTCATTTTCCTTCTCATAATATTATGTGGTGATAATATTAGCAAATGATGCATCGCCAACCTACCTGAAATCTTGTTAGACAAAAAAATCAACACTTTGATCAACTTGTTACTAATGATCATATCATATGCTCATATCCTCAACACATAACATTAGAATCTACAAAGTGAATATTTTTCTCAATGATCCACCACCAAAATGAAAAATTCGCTCATATTCTCAACACATAACATTAGAATCTACAAAGTGAATATTTTTCTCAATGATCCCCCACCAAAATGAAAAATTTAGGTAATAATCCATCGCATTGAGGGACTATGCAAATAGGCCTCACGCAAACAAATGTTGTAAGGTTGTTGTAAGGTTGTGCTCTCTGAACAGTAAAATATATGTTTATGCTAATTTTTATGTAAATAGGCATATCTATGAAACTATAGAGGATATAGATTCTAGGAAAGAAACTTTCAATCTTTAAATTTGAATAACCACAAATCTTACATATAATTCATACACACTTGCACTCAAAAAATTTACAAAAACTACTTTTGTTTTTGTTCATGTTGACACTCCAAGTGTTTTTCTATATTTTGAAATGAAAAGTTGGAATTAATTTGCAGATCCACACATATGCCTATTTTCACAAAGATAACTATTAATTGATTAAAGGCTTTGTTATGATAATAGAAGCTCTCCGTTTATTGAAGTTGTTTCTTTCGGCAGAGTTCTTCTTCTTTATTATTATTATTGGTAATATCTTAATTCTAAACATTCCCAAGTAATTTAATATAAAAAAACTCTGCAAAATGAAAATTGTTTGAATCTTTTATGCAATAATTTAATATAAAAAACTCTGCAAAGGTAAATTTGCTTGAATCTTTAATCGCAAAAAATGCAAACTAAAAAATCCTTACCTTAAGAAAATTTATATAAATGTACCATAATTGTTTCTTTCTGCACACTTCTTTGACATTATTATTGTTAATATTATTAGTAATATATTAATTCAAAACATTGCCAAATAATTTACTAAAAAACTCTCCAAAATGAAATCTATCGAAATCTTTAATCGCATAAAACACAACTAAAAAAGACTTACCCTAAGAAAAATTGCATGAATGTAATAACAAAATATGAAATATCATTACAATACAAATCAAATTTATGAAGTTCTTTCTGCACTTTCATTCTCACACACATTTCTCTCTCTGCATATTGTCGATTCAACATAGCTAAATCTCTAAAAAGTTTTAAATGAAAACTAATTTGAAATTAATTTTGCATATATGCCCCCGTTCTCACGTACATTACCATTCTTCACACAGTAGACACTTCACATAAGGAAATATATACAAAAGGAAACATAACAATACTAATTCTAATTCTTTTTTTGATAAAATTAATTACATAACAACGACATAAAATTCACTATGCACCTCCGTTTTCTCGTTAAATTTTTTTTTTTTCACGCCGACACTCGAATCTTTTTGTTGTATTTTAAAATGAAATTTTGGACTTAATTCGTAGATCCACACATATAACTATTTACACAAACATAACTTTTAACTGATTCAAGGTTATGTTATGGTAATCGAATCTCTCCATTTCCATACGTTATTTCTTGCTGCAATTTTTTTTTCCATTATTATTATTGCTATTATATATTATTGGCGATATCTTAATTCTAAACATTGCCAAGTAATTTACAAAAAAACCTATGCAAATGAAAATTTTCCAAATCTTTAATCGTATAAAACACAAACCGAAAAAGTCTTACCCTAAGAAAATTTGTATTCTTCTCCTGTAATTTGTTACTTTCTGCATAGTTCTTCAGCATTATCATTATTATTATTATTGGTAATATCTTAGAGTTATAAATATCATTACACTAGGAATTAAAGTTATAAATTTCCCTCTACATCTACATTCTCTTGCCCATGTTTCCGTCTTTCTACATCCTTGATTCAATGTAGCTAAATCTATAAAAGTTTTGAGTGAAAATAGTTTGAAATTAATTTTATGTCTGCGGCATCATTCTCACATACACTACCCATCCTTTGCAAAGTAAACACTTCGCATAAGGAAATATCCACAAGCAGAAAAATAACAATACTAATTCTAATTTTTTTTAATAAAATTAATTACATGTCGGTGACATAAATTTCCTTCTACACCTTCTTTTTCTCACCCATATGCCATTCTTCGTACATCCTTGGGACAATGAACATACTCAATGTGCAGACTCAAAGCTGACATTAACGGAAGAGACAAAGGCTAAAAAACAAGAAAAACTACCTCAATGCCATATTTACATTTTAGAACAACTCTGTAAGCATAGAATCAATTATTAGAAGCATAGTTAACCATGGTTATTCGCAACCGTAACAGATATTGAAGTTTATGGATTGCGATTTATACAACAAGAGCTCACTACTTTTTTATCTACAATAGTTGATGCTCTATAATTTTTTGTCGATTTGGTCTTAAAGCATACTGAAATGATTATGCTTGAATAACATTCCATCTCAACCTTCTAACTCTAAAAATGGGATCACTGGAATTGAAGATAGAGCAACTGCATCTGGAAAACGAAACATTGAGTATTTGTCTAGATAATTTGACTTAGAAAGAGGACGTTATTGCTCAAGAGGGTGTCAATAAAAAGTATGATTATATCACGGCCATTGACAACTATTCTCCCCTTTCTAAGCTCGAGCCAGAAATTAATGAAGTAGAAGCCACTTCGAATATCAATAATATGCAGTAATTTACACACCTGTTGGTTTTTTTCCCTCATTAATAAAAACATTTGTTTAGAATAGATTCTACAGCTCAATTGTGAACAATTCCAATCTTTCTTCGAAATTTTCAGTTGTCACTGAATTGAAAAATAATAATTAATTTCCATGCACCACAATTATTTATATTGCTATAAATAAGAATACAGATCCCATCTTTTTGCACCATCAAAGCTCTAAAGAAATAATAATAATAATAATAATAATATTTCTTATATTGCTAATAGTTAAACTTAGCTATTTAAAATGAATGTAATAAAACTAATTATTGGTTCGCGGTTAAGTTAAACCTATTTTTAGCTCTGGCCAATAAAGCGAGACTTATATATTACCTACAAAATTTTCCATAAAATAGAGCGATAAATTAATGGAATATTATTAATTCATCGTAGTTTTATGTTTTAAAATTGAAAAGTTTTCAGTTATCTGGCAGTTTTATTAAAAATGATGTGCATAAGTTTTTTGTGCTGATTAACTCATGTTCATGTTCCCCATACATTAAACTTTCACACAACATTGTTCCACACATAACAAATAGAAATATTGAGTGGAACAACGTTCTATCCCATTTTAGATCGAGCCAAAGGTTAATGAAGTCAAAATCATTTATCATATCAAAAATATGTACTAATTTACACAGCTTTTTTTTTTCTTTTTCTTTGCTAATGAAGAAAATGCGTTTAGAATAGCTTCTACAACCCAATAGTGAATCATGGAAATATTTTCTTCGAATTTTTGAGTTGCAACTAAATTCAAAATAATAATTTTTTCCATCCCTGAATTAATCGAAAGAGCATTTATCCATGCATGAACCTCGTCCCATGGAAAAATGCATCGTAATTTTTGTCCTAAAAATAAAGTCCAATATGAAGTTCAACCCAAGAAAAGCTCTGCACAATGAAATGTCCTATTCACAACAATAACACATAGTGGGAGCATTCACATAATTCGAAACACTATGTAAAATTTCCATACTTTGTTTTGGAATGCTCAACTGCAAACTAGCTTTCATAAGTAATCTTTTTATAGACATATACAATTTGAGTTTCCAATATGAAGTTCAACCCAAGAAAAGCTCTGCACAATGAAATGTCCTATTCACAACAATAACACATAGTGGGAGCATTCACATAATTCGAAACACTATGTAAAATTTCCATACTTTGTTTTGGAATGCTCAACTGCAAACTAGCTTTCATAAGTAATCTTTTTATAGACATATACAATTTCTTTACTTAAAGAAAATAAGTTTTTAAATAAGTCATAGTCAAGATAGAAACTTGTTTTATTATACAAATATTTTCCTGGTGTGAAATCTACATTAAATTTTATACTGTAAGTCACAGAAGTTACAGTAGTCAATCATAAATGAGCATTTGTAAACCATTGAAAACAAAAAAAATTATAAAATCATGTTATGCACCATGAGCTCACCCACAATAACACATAGTTAAAATGGCACACAAATTTTTTTTAACAAATTTAATCATTATATTCTCCCAAAAACACCCTGTCCTCTCAAAGATTTGTAGTTTTAAAATAAAATCTCTACCCAATTTCTTTACCGCATATACTTCATAATTCACACAGTCAAATCTTTGTACAATGAAACATAACAATATTCCTCTTTCTCTTGCACATACCTTGTCCTCCATAAACACTCATATGATATACAATCGATAACTATGTTAAAGTATTGGATTTCTTTGGAAACTCAATAGATATTTCCAAACTTTCGTACAGTCAGTGCTCTTGACAGTGAAACACAATAATAATAACAAATTAACATTAGTAATTCAATATTAATTTTCACATGCACTTCCCATTCTCCTAAAAATGCCCTGTCCTAATAAAATCTTTGCAAATTGAAACATACCACACAAACCCTGGCTTACTCTAAAATCAAAGCTTTATGCAATTTCTCTCCTAAACAAACTCGTACTCCGTAGAGTAAACCTTGATATTTAGTTTTTGAATGCTTAGGTGTAAACCAATTTCTGCAAGTAATCTAATTTTAGACATATATAGTTTGTTCACATAAAAAAAAAGTATTTAAATAATCAAAGCTCTACATAATTTCTCTCCCACACATACTTCATAATCTGCATTGTAAAATCTCAGCATAACAAAAAATAATAATATTCCTCATTCCCTTTAACATACCTTCATATGATGGATAATCATATTTTCATATGATGGATAATCATAGTTCTCGCAAAAATACCTCATCCCAATTTTTTCTTTGCCACAAAATCTCAACATAGTAAAATATCTGCATAATGAAATCTCTTGCACATAGCCTGTCTTCCACAAATATTTAACTCTAGAATGGATTCTTAGAACAATATTGAATCAATTGATTAACATGAGTCTATGAAAGTATTCCTCCACACATGCTTCTTCTGTACATGCTTCCTTTGCACAACAACCTTCAAACAAGCACATGACAACGGCCACTATATAAGCTTCACCTATTAACATTTTTCCAGACCGAACTAGAAAGAGACCAATAGGAATTGCCTGACGCTTATTCGATAATTTTGATCATGGCTACATGACCAGCAAAAATCAAAACATTGAAATTTACAATATTAATCATTCCACAAAGATACACAACTTTAAAATCAAAATTTCTATGCAATGATTCCTTATGCACAACCTCGCAAAATGGAAATTAATGATATTAATCATTCAGTAAACGTTCATAACTTTGCTATGGAACTTCTCTCCCATACATATGTTGTACTATACACAGTAAAATCTCCGAACAAGGAAACATAATAATATTACCCATTTTCCTGCACATACCTCATCCTCCATAAAAATTCATATGATAAACAATCTACAAATTTGTAGAAGTATCTCCACACAATGAATTTTGTAGCATCCGCACCTTCCCGCTACATAAAGGAGCTACAACCACAAAAAAATCTTATCATAGGGAAGAGCAGTAGTGTAACAGTGCCAATGTCTGTGTCAATGTCAATGGACTAATTCCATAGTACCAACTGGTGGAATGGCCACTGAGAAAATTAGTTTTTTATTTTTTATTTTTTAAATCAATTATTAGGAACTAACAAATACCAAAAATAAAATGCTCTCCACTAGAGTAACTATGTCTCATCTAAATTTTCCATGCCAATTAAAAATAACATATAAGATTTCCAGAAAATTAGAAAACTATTTTTGAGTTCTTGCAAAAATAAATAACTCAGTATTTTCATCAAACTTTAATTAAAATTAGAAAATAATAACAAAATAATACACAGTTAATGTAATTTCACCTCAAGATGAATGTTATAGTCCCTCAGGAGGAGGCAGGGACTAAAAAGTGTAATTAAATTTCTTTTTGAATTTAAAGCGCAGACACTTTCGAAAATCATACTAAAACGAAGACCTTAAATAATATAATTTCATATAAATTGATTTTTAAATTTTGAGAAGAGACTTTGATAATTTCAATAAAATGAAGGCCTTTTCGTGAGTAGTACCCTATTCACCAATTACATGTGTCAGGTGTCGGAGAATTCATATACCTTTTAAATCATCTCATAGACAATATGCCACATTGGATGGCTTGATTGTTTCTATTTTGGTCGACATGCAACTTCCATCCCTCTCTAAGAGGGTTTTATTCTTTGGGCTTTCATTACGTTATAACTTCTAAATTAACTTTTCAAGCTTATTGACCCATAGATCTTTAATATAGTCTACTTGACACTCTTTATGTTATTATTGGAGGGATGGATACTCGATGAAAACTCACTTTTACCACTAATGCAATTTTAAGTTAAATCAATGCATTCAATAATAGTTAATTTAAAATATGAGCACATATAAATGAAAATAATGCATTTTAATTTAATGTTTATGGAATGCATATAGATATATTTACAACCAATAATACATTCTACATTTATTTGTAAATATATTGTTTGGTGATTGGTAAATTTACTCATTGTCATTGATTCATAACAGTGGTTATTAAAAAAGAATAACAATAACAATGGAAATCATTTCAAAGTAGCTAGGCTTTGGTTTTTAAATTAGTATAAGAAAGTGAGGTTGTCTAGACATACACACAATGAATTTAAGGGTTATAACCATTTACATATACAAATATATTTGTATTAATTGTATTGGTATAGATATTGCTTATTAGATTTTGATGCACATATTTGTAATGAGTTATGTCTTTTTTATAATCATTTTTTGAAACAAGCATTCTATTTTCCATGATATTTTTAACTTTGTTGGATATATAGACCAATATAAATTTATTTGAAGCATTGATCTAGAATGTGTCAATAGGGTCCAAATCTCTTTAGGTGCAAACATGCTTTAAAGTGCAAAATTTGAAAGAAAATTGCATCCCTCCTATCCCTTTATAGATTACAATCAATTTGTAGTGGCGCTCTCTCTCTCTCTTCTCTCTCTCTCTCTCTCTCTCTCTCTCTATATATATATATATATATATAATATATATATATATATATATAATATATATATATATATATATATATATATATATAATATATATATATATATAATATATATAATATAGTAATTTTTCAAATTCTAAATTCTACATTTGAATTCTATATGGAGTACATAAATTATGCTCGTATCTCAAAACAATATCTTTTTAATTTAGGGGAAAATTGACAAAAAAATATATTTAGAAAAAGGATGAATATGTAAAATAGTGATAGCATTCAAATCTTTAGCCATAAAAACATGTTTCTGTCAATTACTTAATAGGATATACATATATGGGGTGGCAAGAGGGTGAGGGATTCTCACTAATCCAAAAGGAATCATTGAATTTAGATATGTTTGGGGGCTTGGATGGAAGACAAACAACAAAGCAAAAGTGTATGGCTTGCTCCTCGGACTTACCCTGGCACATAGAATGGGAATAAAAACAATTCAAGTTTTAAGACATTACATGATCATTATTAGGCATATGATCAATACTACAATATGAACACTAACCTAAACCAAATCATGAAGAGAGCCCATAATTTCCTACCCTCCTTCAATTCGATGTCATTCTACCATGTTTTGGTAGGAAGTAACCAACAAGATGATAGGCAGGTCAATTACACATGTCAACTGGGTGAAGAAAAATTGATATTGAATGAAGTCGAGAGAACGACCAATATCCCATAAGAATGTTGAAGAGATACATTTGCGGGATGAAGATAAAATCTCAAAGGAGGGCAAGGAAAGTACAAAATTCAAGAAATTTCAATCTTTTAGTAATATTTCATCTTTATCCTCACCTATGTATCCCCTAGTCTCCTTTATCCCCCTCCCTTCACTGTGCACCCCTTCCTTCTTATTTAACTCCCCCTCCCATTCTCCTCTTCATTCCCCTTCTCCTTCCCTTGTAGCCACCTCCATTATGCCAATCCCCGCCATTAACTCCTCCCCAGGAACCACCATCCCCTCAGATATTGGGCCTTGTCCCATCATCCCATGCTTGTTCGTGACCACCATCGAGCCTAATGGTAAGTCTATCCTCCACCTTCAGTCACGACATGTCGGCGTGCATGACCTTGGTACAACATCTGTTCTAGTTTGGAGCCTCAACGCGCGTCTCCAATTCCCTCTCCCTAGTTCTTAGGGTGACTAATGACGCTTCACCTCGGGTGACTACACAAGAATGGGAATTATAGAGTAGAATGTAATTTAGGTGCACATAGAAGCCTTGACAGCTTGTGGGACGTTAATCTCGCTATATAGAATTGACCAGGAGTAGGGTGCGGAATTAATTGTGGAGAGTAGATATATGATGGAAATTTATCGAGATGCTGGCTACATCATCTTCTTTTCTAAGCTCTGCATTAGCACTTTGTCTGGCAGTAGCTATAAATGGCATCACAATATGTTGGATTTGTATGATTTAAGGTTATTCAGTGAGAAGATGGCATCTACAAAAGTCGGGCAGCTTGAGTTGTGGCTTCTATATGTGAGTTCTTGTGTCAGGGATGATGGGTTGTGTGTAATTACAGGTATGTATGAGGGCCTGAAGGCATATGTAATTGTGGTTCTATGTGTTATTGAGATTCTATGTGTTGTTGAGGATCTGTGTGCATTTGCAGGTCTATGTGCAATTGAGATTTTGATTGTTTTTGAGGGTGTGCATTCAATTGAGGATTTTTGTGCATTGAGAGTTTGTATGGTGACATTGGTCAGCCTGTAGTTATTCTCCTCATGTGGGCAAATATTTGGAGTTGGAATTCAGGAGTTGAATTACTTAGAGAAGAGTGGAGTGAAGGTGGGTTGCGCATAGCCATCGGGAAGCAAGACTATAACCATTGGGTCTATGAGGGTTCTTGGATGGAGGACAATGAGGAGGAAAGGGCCATTTCTTTTTTTTAATTTTGTTAAAAGGTCAAAAAATGGAAGCTATTATGCATAATTTTGAAGCTAGTTCATGCTTGATATCCTAGGGAAGCCACAGGGCGATGTCTGGGGGGCCACAAGTTAGCTCTTCTCTGAAGGGTGGAAGGAATGGAGCATCCTGCATCACTTGTGTGCAGGATCACTGGGAGCTCATAGAGGATATGGATGATATATAATGCAATATGGACCAACAACTCCAAAATAATAGGGAGATGGAGAAACAAGAGAACACACAAAACTTGGAAGATGAGTTTGATGCATTGAGGCAACAACTCAAGAAAATAAAAGTCAAAGTGGAAATAATGGAGGATAGCACATGGGAAAACATGGAGGACTCGACCAAACAAGATGAAAAAAAAGTCTTTGAAGATGTCTTTCTTGGCCTGGACCTAAACAATCCAGCACCAATGGACATCTAATATCACTTGTTTCCTCTTATCACCCATTATTTATATGATACAATGTAAATGTATATATCTATTGTCTCACTTTTGCCATATATATAGTTGTAAAAGCACCAAAATGAGGAATTCTTGAGGGTAGAATAGGCACATCCTCAGTAGCATAATTGCAAATCTAATGAAACATTACCATCTCTTCGAAGGTTTCGATATTTTGATGTAAATTCCTAGTTTCTGTTACGAACTGGTGTGATTTTAATATAGATCTATACTCATTCTCGTTAAAAAAATAGGATATATATATTATATAATATATTAATATATATATATATATATATATATATATATAATTTATTCAAAGAAAATATAATATATACATGGGTGGAATTATTATTTTTACATAACATGGGCATTGAGACATTTTATGTATGGACCACATTCTCCACATTTGTTTTATTATTAGAATACTTTTAAATATTCTTCGATAATATTTTCATATCAAATTATTTTATTTATGACCAACGTTAAATATTTTTATCATTGTGAAGACTTTAAATGTCACATAATATTTTTATATTGAGAATTGAATGCATTACACTATCACCCTCTTATTATTCTTATTAGAAAGTAATTGATAGTTTTTATTTTTATTTTTTACCTTTCAATTACCTTTTGTTTCTCTTTACACATTGAATATTTTATTATATGCAACACATTTTTTCTTTAAGCATTGAATATTTTATTATGAAACATTAAAGTATTTCCTTTTAACAAATATTTATATATAGATATATATGAAGTTGATATTACATAAATTAGTTAACGTCGATCTTCAAATTGTTATTTAAAATCTAGTGTTTAAATATTTTAAAATGTATAAGGTTCAAATGTCTTACTCACACTTTTTTTACTTCTAATTAAATTCTCCCTTTTTAAAGTTGATATGAAATTATATTATGACATGTGGACAATGAAATATTTTATTTATGACGGAGAGTTAGTGAATTTTTTTACCACATTTGGTGGTAATATCAACAAAGAATCTAGTGACCCTAGTGAGGTTAACATTATTGATAGGTTATAATGCTTTTAATTAAAACTAACTAAACATGAATATTTTTGTTTTTTATTATAACTGACACTGTGTTTCTCTTTAAATAATATTTCATTTTTATTTTAAAAGACATGTCAACTACACTTTGAGCACTTGTAGAATTACACATTGCCCTGACACTAGGTTATTGAATAATACTCCCTATACTTTCAATAATTAAGGAATGTCAGTACAGTTCGAATGATCAAAAACACACCCAATTTATTATCATATATAATTTTTTTCACTATACTAAAAAGGGAAGACACGGATATCTTTACACATACCACTATTTTCATTAAGAATCATGATATCTTGGAAATTATAAAATATCATTGACCAATTCCAAAAATCACTCAATTTTGAAACATGGAAAAACGATAAAGGGTATTCGAATATTAATATAAAGATAAGGGGTATCTGAATGTTAATATCTTTATTTTCTTCAATAATCACCATAACCATGTGGAAAAGAAAGGATTTTTTTTTAAAGAAAGACGTCACATAGAAGTGGAGAGGAATGTGGGGAAAGAAAGCATAGTCACCCCACAACGAATTAACCATTATGTTGGCAGGGAGGAATTATATTAGTGAGCACCTTCATTGGCATAATAATCACAGTATATGGCACTTACCCATTGCATTAAACTATAACTATCAACTAATGTGTGATATGTGTGTTTTGGATTCATCTCAATAATATGAAAATGGCACAAAATAAGTGTATCCAACAATTATTGAACCCCTATTGTTATCACCATTCTATAAACATACAAAAACATGAGAAATATAAAAATGGTAGAGGAAATTAAAATAAGGAAGCATAACCACTTCACAACCAATAAATAATTACGTAACAAATGGTAATATGTTAGTAAAAATTATTTAACTCTGATAATGGAAATTTTATTCCATTCCAAATACAATTATTATAGGTCCTATACCATTAGGCGCATTGCGAAATTTTATGTATGGACTGTATTGTTCGCATTAAAATGATTTTTGTTATTAATATATTTTTAAATATATAATATTAAGACTTACTCTTGCGTATTAACATATTTTATTGATGACCCACATTGAAATATTTTATTACTATGAATATTTTTCAATATCACATACTAGTTTTGTAATAATAATTTAATGAATTATACTTTATCGCTCTTACTATTCTGATTAGGAAGTAATTTGTAGTGTCACGCCTTTGAAAGGTTTGTTTTGTGACAGTTAGAGAGGGTGATTTTTATTTAATGATATAATATTATGCATGACATACTTATGTACATGATTATATGCTATAGACCTACTTTGGGTCACTTGGCTTCTATGTGCTTATGATAATATCTATAGTTTTGTGCATAAGAATTGATTTTGTTTAAGAGCATATTATTGATGTTTTCTCTTTTGGTATACTAGTTTGGACATAGGTGTATGGCATGGGTGGTGATAGAATATTGAGACGCATATATCCATGGATGATCCTAGTTATGTGAAACATATCGTATATTATTATTTATGGATTATATATGATTTGTATGATTATATATGCATAATATTGTACTAAGAAGGATGTGGCAGGGGACCTGGTTATTTACAAACAAGGATGCCCAAATTATAAATGATTGTGGAAGTCATGATACACAATTTCTATGACTCTATATTCTTAATATTGTATTGAGCAAGATGTAGCAAGGAACATGGTTATTTGCAAACAAGGATTCTCAAATTATAAATGCTTGTGGAAGTCATGATACCTAATTTCTATGATTATATATTCTTATGCTTGTATTGAGAAGGATGTGACAAGGGACATGGTTATTTGCAAACAATGATGTTCAAATTATAAATGATTGTGGAAGTCATTTCTCTATAAAAGAATGACTGTGGAAGTCATGCACAATATTTGGTAAAATGTGAATAATTTAATTATCAAATTCATTTGATTCCTTTGACCTATGAGATTATGATGTGTGCGGGTCTTGGAACAAGGCTTTACCAACAAAACATTAGCTTGGTATCAGCTAAAAATCAGTTCCTTAAGGTGAAGCATAGAGTTTCAAAGTAGAGTAGATGATAAGCCATGGAAATTATGGTGAAGAGTACTAAATTCATGAAATATAAAGACGTGGAGTCTTGGATCTATAATAAAAGGATTGGGACATAGAGTCATAAACATTTAAAAGATCAAGGTGTGGAATCTAGGACCCTTGGAGTAGACAAGGGCGTAGAGTCCTAAATTTAATAAGGTACGGAGATGTATGTAATAGGGATATGAAATCCCTATTCTTTGGAAGAAAAATACCATTCATGGGAAGCTCAGGGATGAATTTCCTTAGTAAAATCTCATTTCTAACAATTCTAGAGTGACTTTATAAAAATCAAAAGTCATATCTAGCATCTCAAGTATGAATTTCCAAAAATAGTAAATCACACATTCAATCAAGTGGTAATCAAGTAATATTTGAAGGAAAATCACTGAAATTATAATTAATTCATCTATTAGTTTCAAACTCTTCTTAATCCTCAAAATTATTAAATATTATATATTATTATTTATTATATTTTATGAGACTCTAATATTATTATTAAAAGGTAATTATAACTCACCTTCATCTCCTCAATCACTTCACAACTCTCTCCTTGATGACTCTTATGGCTCTATGTAATCTCTCTCTCTTTTAATAATGCATTACACTCTTTTTTATGCATTCATCAAATAATGGCATATTCATCTTACACTCATTAAAGAACATGTCATAAAAGATTCATCTTACACTCTCTCTAATGCATAAGTTACACTCTTTGTAACTAAGGCATGCATACCTATCCTTAATGGCATGAGTTACACTCCACTAAATGGAATACAAAGCATGCATATTACTCCTCCTTTATGACAAGAATCTGTTGCTCCTCCTATATATATGTCTCATGTATTCTCACTTAAAATGGGGGAGGTGAATTTTAATATCAAGAATTGGAGAGACTTAAGAGGATTGTGAGAGGGAGATTCCTGGAGAGTAGCCAAATGTTGCTAAAATTAATCTGAAATTCCTAAACTAAATTACTAAGTAGTTCTACCTGGTGGAGTTCTTCGTGAGTGGTATTAAGAGGAAGTGAAACTTATCTTCCTCAGATTTCCTTGTATATCTCTCCACTACTATATTTTGGTATTTCTTTGGAGCTCTTACAACTCAAGTGTTCCAGGAGGAGAAGTTCTTCGTGGATATGGTTGGGTGGGAAACATGATGGTTCACAATGAGTTGTTAAGGATATGCATGCTGTAATTGGAGCTAGATCATATTCCCATATTTTTGGATTTCTATAAATACACAACCACGTATGTTTATAAGAATTCTTTATACTTTAGTTATTATTAGTTTGAAGTGTTGTAAAACTTTCAATTTATCAGAACTAACTACTTAAGAAGATTTATGATATATATATATATAGAGAGAGAGAGAGTTAATTCTGACATAACTAATAATGAATGGCAGTTGTAGTTGAGAATGTACATGTAGGGGGATTAAAACAAAAATATGTTGCTAAAGTTTTTAAGTTTAGTTTATAATGATTTTTTGTCCATAACAAGTTCTCGTGAGCTTATGAAAATATCATATGAGCATAAATTTGGCTTTTCTTTCTCCATGTTCACCTCTTGTTGAAGCTTGCACACTAGGTGTTTGACAAAAGTGATAAATGAGGTAGTACACATTTCTCTTGTTGTTGTTGTTTTAAGAAAGCACATCCCTGAGCATTTTTGTTGCGATTCAGATTAACGTCAGGGGGTATATGTACCAAATTAACTTGTAGCCCCCTATTCAATTCCAAAAGAACACCTTTCATAACCTAGATCATAAATCTAGGTGATTTTGTAGATTGTTTTTGCCAACTATGTCTGTCTGTTCTCAAGTATTGGGTGAAAAATAAGATGATTTAGTCCCTATTTTAATATTTTGTCATTTGGAGAATTAATTTATAAATTTTATTAGCTAAGTAGGTTGAGGAATAATCTTAGATTCATGTCAAATTACATTAAGAGATTGTGCTTTCCAAGTATTTGGCAAAATCGGTCAATGGTTGTAGATTTCATGGTTGCAAAGTGTTTGTCAAAAAGAATCTACAGTTGTATAGTTCATGCTTGCAAAGTGTTTTTTGAAATGCCTTAATAGTTGTAGATTGTAGATTGAATGCCAACAAAGTGTTTGTCAAAAGGCCTAAATGGATGTATCTTTTGTTCATATAAATTGTTGGAGTAAATGTCCTACTTATTGTAATTTTTATCTACTCAAAAATTTACAAATAGATTATTTAATGGATATATCTTCCTATGTATGAAAGCTTTTGTCTGAATGTTAAAATTAATTTAATAAGTTGCTGAAGTGTGAATAGAGAATATTATAGAAAAATGTTAATTTGATTATCTAAAGCTTTCATTTAAAAAAGAGTTGTTGTTGGAAAAAAATTTACAGTTACTAATTTTGTAGGATTTTGTGCAAGTGAGCATAATAAGTTTCATTTGAGTTGCATGTATTCATGGGTGCAATATTATATTTTAATGGATGTAGCAAACAACTAGTGTGCCCAATTTTGACATGTCCACTATTTTATTTAGCACCTTTTGAAGAATAATATGCTTCTGAATTTGTAACAGTGGTTTTTGTTGCTCCAACATTCATTATACGAGTCTCAAGATTGAATCAATGCTATTGCGAATTTTTAATTGATGAATCAATAAAAATACAATATTGATTAGATTTATTGATAAAGACATGCCTATTCCTCTCATGTTACAAGTAGGTTAATACACATACCCTTATATGTGATTTTTGTGATAGAAGCATAATATTTTATGTTCTTGTGGCATACTTTTTGTGGTTATGATGTCAAGAGTCAGTAAGTAAAAATTATTTAGCATAATCTAGGAGATCAAATAGGTTGACCTAGCTTATGCTCACACATTGCATTATGGTGGAATTTATTTATAGTCTTACTTAGAGCTCACATATAAGTATGAAAAGAACACATGCTTCTTTTAAACTTCAAGAAAAACGTGTTTTAGAATTGGTTTTAAAGGAAAGTTATTGCCAACTTTTTATGTGATATTACTATATTGAAATAGATGAAGGAACATGATTACATGATAACTAACTCAGTGATGTTACAAAAAAGAACAATTGACTATTAGTGAGTATTGTGACCTCTAATTCTCTTTATTATTGATGGTTGGTAAGGTTGGACCTTAAATATGGTATCAGAGCCAAGTTAAAGCACCCAGGCCTAACGAGAGAACATGCTTTCTTGTAGGTTGATCCACGAATGCTGCTTTTACATGCATGTTGAATTATTGTGTATGTTGACTTCGAAGGATAATTGTTTCATAAAGGATATTATTATTATTATGTAATTTAGAAACTCATGAAAGAAAAATAATACCTTCTTATACTCCTTTATATTTTTGTTAAGACAAATTATTAGAAATATGATAAAGGACCAAAAGACATCTTGGGAAAGGATGTTCTTGGGAAGTTCAGGTTAAATCCAAGCATGTGAATGCCTTGATTTTCAATGGGTGAGTGAGATATGTAGAGTGGATGCATGGTTTCATATATGTATAATGCGTCATTATTAATATGATATGGGCCTACTAGCCATCATTACTAGCTTAAATTGTACCAAGAATAATATCAGCCTAACCTAAACTCTAGTATTATGACCTTGGTGTGTATGATTTGGGAATGTGTAACAAGTGTAAGGTCAAGATTCAAATAACATGATGATTGAGTTCGGCATGTCAATTCTTACTTTTTTCTTACCTACACGAATGGAAACATAACATAAGATACCTTGAAGGAAGTCACCTTTAATTGTGAGTGTATATTCAAGATTAATGTATGTTCATTAATTTGATGTGTTAAAATATGATTTGTGAATACATTCTTAATGAGTAATAATGTAATTTCTATGATTTATTTTACATTCCTTTTTTTATTTCGGGTTGACATTATGCATCAAATAACTTGAAATTACTCAAATAAGAGGTTGAGGTATGACCTTCCTAATAAACAAGAAACTTAAATCACTGGTGCATGAAGGGTTGTGGAAGCCATTTTAATGAACACTTTAAAGTTATGTTTTCCTTAAGTTATGTATGGGTATGTAATCCATACTAGCATACATCTGTGAGGTAATGTATGGGTGTGGAATCCATACTATCATATATCTATGAAAAAATGTATGGGTGTGGAATCCATACTGACATATATATATGAGCTAAGTAATGAGGTAAGGTACGGGTGTGGAATCCATACTAACATATATACATGAGCTAAGTAATTCTTTTGGTTAGAATGAACAAAAATATTTTTGATGGAATTTCATGGACATGATTAAGTAGGATTGATTATGTGTAACTAAAGTTAAATGGATAGAGATTCATAACATGAATTAGCTTGAGATTTAAATCCATTAATTTATTTTTATTACAACTGAACATACTAATATTGGTATATTGAACACCATTAGGTGGTCTAGAATGTTTGGAATAATTGATTTTGTTATATGGAGTCAAGTGTGAACTAGGTGTCTATCCTCTAATATTGTAATTATTTTGTATATGTTGGATTTAGATAGAAGAAAATGGATTTTAAAATTCTTGAAATGTAGAAAAATATTATTTTGATAACTTGATGAAATATATTTTCTATTGGATTAAGACAAATTAGGTCTAGGAAAGACAATAGTTTTTTTAATGATTTTGTCAGTTTAATATCAGTTGAATTCTATTTAACACAATTATTTAGAGAAATTATGAGGATTGAACTCATGAACTGCTCTAAAGTATTGCTAGTTAGGTGATCGAGTCAAATTCATGTTGTTTATGAACTTGATGAATTTCTTTCTTTGAATTTGATTAACTTGTAAATTGTAAAGAGAATAACATGTTTAGAAGATAAACATTTTATATGGTGAGAACTTTGTTTTATTTAAACTTAAAGAAAAAGGTATTTGATTAATGAAAAGCTTAGTTGAGTTCTTGTTTTATAGGAATATGTTCTTGTGATGTTTTTTTAGGGAGAAATTGAAGGAGAGTGAGATCACATTTTGATGAATTGGAATTCTTGCATGACTTGCAAGCCTAAGATGATTGTAATATATGTGGAATGGAAGAGATTGATGGATTCAGGAATTTTGTCCTTAGATATATAGTTGTGTGAGTAGTTAGTAATCATGCAAAAGGTTGTAATGTTTTGAGAGGTAGTAAAAAAAAAAATCTTATCTTTTGGCTAGAAATGCCTTTATGGTAGTCTAAATCTTACTTAAAATCAACATTCTTCATAATTTGAGAAATGTATGATTTTAATAGCTTGTTTTGTTTGTATGTATTAATAGTAAGGAATACGACATGAAACCAAATGAATTGATTAGTTATTCAATAGAAATCATGAGTGATTTTACAGTGGGAAAATAAGTTTTTACAGTTATAAAGGTAGATTCAATAATATAGATAATGTATTTTTATAAATTAATAAAGTTGTCTTGATTACAAGCCACTTTCAAAAAAGATATTTCAATTGTTTTTGGAATGAATATTTCTAACTGAGTATATAATTAATTCTCAAGTAGGAAAGTGAATAATAATGAAGATTATGGGAATTAAGGAAATGTTAAAATAAATGGTCCAATGAGGAATGTATGGAAGATTATTTGGTTATTATATATATATATATATATATATATATTAATATTATAAATATATATATATATATAATATTATATATAATATATTCCAACCTTGTGATTTTCCTAAAAAGTAAACATTCATAAAAATTGTAGGAGTGTTAAAGGATGATGCAACGTGCCTTATGGAATGAAAAGGGAAAATTGGATTGAGAAAACATAAATCATGGAATATAAGAGTAGGTTATATATATGAGATGTTTTGTTGCATAGTTTCAATGGATATTTATGGGGATGATTTGATGTTTCTTGTATGCAGATTTGATTATGGGATGGGATGGACCACCATTGTTGTTTATAAAACTAATGTGGGAGTTCTTTGTGAGTTGGAAAGCTCAATTATTCTATAGAAGCATTAGAAAATGGCATAAGAAATATTATTGAATTCTTAATGCATTAGTTAAGGAAAAGACAATCATTTGTAATGTGAGATCATTGTCAAATAGTAGTATCTAGATATAATATGCTTGATTAGATGATTGTTTCGATATAGTATGTATTGTAGTGTATGTTAAAACCTATTTATTATGGCATAACTATACATGGTACTCGATTAATAAGGGAATTTTTAGTTGTCATGGACAACCCAATTAGATTATATATATATATATATATATATATATCCAGTGATTATAATAAAACATTGGTGCATTTAATCAAAGAGGGAGAGTATGTAGTGTCCCACCTTTGGAAGGTTATATTTGTGACACTTAGAGACAGTATTTTGATGTAATAATATAAGATTATGAATTAAATACTTATGTACATTCTTATATGGTAGAGACCAGTTTGATTAGATTTTAGAAAGATATATATATATATATATATAATATATATATAATATATATATATAATTATATAATGGTTATAATAAAACGTTGGGCCAAGTTTAATCCAAGAGGGAGAGTATGTAGTGTCGCACCCTGGCAATGTTAGTTTTGTGACACTTAGAGAGGGTGATTTTGATGTAATAATATAAGATTATGAATGAAATACTTATGTAGATGCTTATATGCTAGAGACCTAGTTTGGGTCACATGGTTGCTATATGTTTATGATAATATCTTTGGTTGTGTATATAAGAACTAATTTTGGTTAAGAGCATATTATCAATGTTTTCTTTTTTGGTATCCTAGTTTGGATGTAGGTGTATGAAATCGATGGTGATCAAGGATTGAGACATTTAGATCCATTTATGATCATGGTTATGTGGAACATATGGTTAACTATGATTTATGAGTGATGTATAATTTTTATGATTATATATGCATAATCTTGTACTAGGCAAGATGTGTCAAGGAACCTGCTTATTTGCAAACAAGGATGCTCAAATTATAAATGATTGTGGATGTCATGATACATGATTTGTATGATTATATATTCTTAATATTGTATTGGGAAAGATGTGGCAGGGGACATGGTTATCTACGAACAGGGATATGCAAATTATAAATGATTGTGGAAGTCATGATACCTGATTTTTATGATCATTTATGGTTAATCATGTATTGATAAGGATGTGATAGGGGACGTGCCTATTTGAAAGCAAGGATGTTCAAATTATAAACGGTTGTGAAATTCATTTCTCTAGACCCAAAATGACTGTGGAATTCATTCACAATCTTTGTTAAATTGTCAATAAGTTAATTATGAAATAAATTTGATTCCTTTGACCTATGAGATCATGATGTGTGCATGTGTTGGAACAAGGCCTTACCAACGAACCATCAGCTGTGTATGAGCCCACAATCAATACCTTAAGGTGAAGTGAAAATTTTCAAGGTAGAGTAGATGATAAGAAACAGAAATTAGGGTGCAGAGTCATAAATCCATGAAAATTAAAATCATGGAGTCTTGGATCTATAATAAAAGGACTAGGGTGTGGAGTGAGAAATCCATGAAAGATAAAGACGTGGAGTCTTGGATCTATAATAAAAGGATTGATACATGGAGTCCTAAATATTTAAAACATCAAGGCATGCAATATTGGATCCTTGGAGTAGATTAGGGCATACAGACCTCAATCTACTAAGGCATGGAGATGTATGCATTAGGGATGTGAAATCCCTATTCTCCAGAAGAAAAATACCACCCATGGGCAGTTCAGGGATGATTTTCCTTAATAAAATCTCATTTTTGACAATTCTGGAGTGACTTTCTAAAAATATAAAGCCATGTTTATCATATCATGTATGACTTTCCAAAAATAGTAAATCACCTACAATCAATGGCTAATCAAGTACAGTTGTGGAAAAATCACTTCTCTTATCATTAATCAATCCTAATAATTCAATCTCGGCTTAATCCTCAATATGATTAATATTATTATTATCTTTTACAAGACTATGATATTATTATTGAAATGGAATTATATGTCACCTTCATCTCCTCAAATACTTCACACACCTCTCCTTGATGACTCTCATGACCCTATTTAAATCTCTGTCTCTTTTAATAATACATTACACTCTTTTTTATTCACTCATCAAATAATGGCATATTCCTCTTACACTAATTAAAGACATGTTGTAAAATATTCCTCTTACACTCTCTTTAATGCATAAGTTACACTTTCCTTAACTAAGGCATGCGTAGCTCTCCTTAATGGCATGAGTTACACTCCTATAAATGGAATGCAAGGAATTCATATTACTCCTTCTTCATGACAATAATTTTCTTCTCCTCCTATATATATCTCTCATGTATTCTCACTTAAAAGGGGGGGAGGTCTATTGTAATACCAAGAGTTGGAGATACTTGAAGAGGATTGTGAGAGGGGGAGTCTTTGAGAGTAGCCGAATGTTGTTGAAATGAATATTAAATTCATAAACTAAATTACTAAGTAGTTATACCTGGTGGAGTTGTCCATGAGTGATATTGAGAGGAAGTGAAACTTATCTTCCTCGATTTTCCTTGTATATCTCTCTACTACTATATTTTGGTACTAATTTGGAACTCTTACAACTCGGGGGTTTTGAGGGGATAATTTCTCCCTGGATATGGTTAGGTGGAAAACCGGATGGCTCACAATGAGTTCGTAAGGATATGCATACTCTCATTGGAGATGGAGCATATTCCCATCTTTTTGGAGTCATATACGTAAAGAACGAGGTATGTTCATAAGAATTCATGAAGTTTCACTTATTATTAGTTTAAAGTGTTGTAAGAATTTCAATTTATTCGAAATTGGCACTTTTGAGCGTTTATGAGATATTTACAGAGTTAGTTATCTCATAATCAATAATGAATGGCAATTGTAGTTGAGAATGTACATGTGTGGGGATTAAAACAAGAATGTGTTTCTAAAGCTTTTAAGTTCAATTTGTAATGATTTTTTTCCATAGCAGGTTGTCATGAGTTGATGAAAATATCATATTACCATAAATTGGGGTTTTATTTATCAATATACAATTCTAGTTGAAGTTTTCACACTAAGTGTTTGACAAAAGTGATAAATGAGGTAGAATGAATTTTTGTTGTTGTTGTTTCAAGAAATTGCATCCATGAGAATCTCTGTTGTGATTCAGCTTAACATCAGGGGGTGTATGTAGCGTATGGAACTGTAACCCCCGATGTGATTCGAGAAAAACACTTTTTAGAACCTAGATCATAAATCTCAGTGATTTTTCAAATTACTTCTTCCAACTATGTGCGATTGTTGTCATGTTTTGGGTGAAAGAATAATATGATTTAGTCCCCATTTTAATATTTTTCATCTCAAGAATTAATTTATAAACTTTATGAGCTAAATAGGTTGAGGAAGAATCTTAGACTCATGTCAAATTGTGCTAAGAGATTGTGCCTTCCAAACATTTGACAAAATGCCTCAATGGCTATAGATTTCATGCTTGCAAAGTGTTTGTCGTAAATCATCAATGGTTTTATGTTGCATGCTTGCAAAGTGTTTTTTAAACTGCCTCAATAGTTGTAGATTCTAGATTGCATGCTTGCAAAGTGTTTTTCAAAATTCCTCAATGGATGTAGTTTTTATGCATATAAATTGTTAGAGTCAATGTCCTAGTTACTGTAACTTTTATGTACTGGAAAATTTATCAATCGATTATTTAATGTATGTAGCTTCCTATGTCTAAAGTTTTCTTATGAATCTAAAAATCAATTTAATAAGTTGTTGAAGTGTGAATATAAAATAGGATAGTTGTTTCTTTTCTTATCTAAATATTTCATTTAAAAAAGGGTTATTGTTGGAAACAATTTTACAATCACTAGTTTGGTAGGATTTTGTGCAAGTGAGCATAATAATTTTGGTCTGAGTTGCATGTATTCATGAGTGAAATGTTATTTTTTAATGGTTGTAGAAAAACACTAGTATGCCCAATTTTGGCAAGTCGAGTGTTTTATTTGACACTTTTTGAAAAATAATATGCTTCTGAATTTGTAACATTGGTTTCTCTTGTTGTAACATTCATTATACAAGCCTTGTGATTGAAGCAATTCTATCGGGAGTTTTTAATTGATGAATCAATAAAGATATCATATTTATTATATTTATTGATGAAGAAAGGCATATTCCTCCTTTACTTATCTTTAAACAAGTAGGTTAATACTCATACCCTTATACGTGATTTTTTTTATAGCATCATAATATTTTAGGTTCTTGTGGCAGTCTTTTGTGGATATAATGTTAAGATTCAATAAGTAGAAATAATTTAGCATAAGCTAAGAGATCATATAAGTTGATATAGGTTAATTCTCACACATGGTATTATGGTGGAATTTATTTCCAGTCTTACTTAGAGCTCACATATAAGTATGAAAACAACACATGTTACTTTTAAACTTGATGGGAAATGTGTTTTGGAACTGGTTTTAAGGGAAAGTTATCCCTAACTTCTTATGTGATATTATTATATTGAAATAGATGAAGGAACATGATTATATGATAACTAAGTCAGTAATGTCATAAAAAAAAGAAAAAAAATTGAGTATTAGTGATTAACGGAAACTGTACTTCTCTATATTATTGATGGTTGGTAAGGTGGGACCTTACATAATTTATAATATTTATTTAATTTTATAACTTCGAATTACTTTTTTTCTTTATAGATTGAAAATTTCCTTACATGCAACATTAAAATATTTATAAATAATGAGTTCATACAGGTGAGAAAATTTTAGATGTTTGGAGGAATACCTGTTAAAGAGTTTTTTAATAACCCAACATTTTAGAAACTGCTAAGAGTCTTTAAATTTTCTTTCAATACATATGTGTGTGTGTGTTGTGTGGTTGAAGTTCGAATATCTACAGAACTTGTTAAATAGTGGTATTAAATCAAATGTTGAAATATCTTTTTGAAAAGTAAAAGGTTTTAAATATCTTATACTTCTTCTTACTTCTAATTACTTTATCTCGTTTTAATGTTGATATTTTTACCACATTTAGTTGTAATATCAACAAAAAATTGAGTGACCATAGTGAGGTTGTGATTATTTATATTTTATAATGTTGTTAAATAAAACTAACTAAACATGCACATTTATGCCTATAGTTATATGCGACATTTTTTTTTCTATTTAGAGAATATTTTATTTTTATTTTAAGAGAGAATTATGTCAACTTCACTTTGAACATGGATGGAATTACACATCGCCCTCATACTAGGTTGTAAAAGGCTCCTCTCGACACAATCTTGGTCTATTAGAAGCTATAAGATGTCACTGATGAATGCTTACAATCAGTTAATTTTGGAACATGGAAAAAGGTAAGGGGTATTTGAATATTAATATCTTTGTTTTATTTAATAGTGACTAAAACCATGTGGGATTCAAAGGATTTGTGGTCAACAAAATATGCCACATAGAAGGGGAGAGGAATGTTGGGAAGGAAAGCGTAGTCATCACACAAAGAATTAACTATTATGTTAGTAGGGTGGAATTATATCAATAAGAAAAATTATTGACATAATAATAGTAGTATATGCCTCTTATCCATTGCATTAATCTAGCCTCCCCAACTAATGTATGATATGTGTGTTTTGGAGTCATCTCAATTATATCGAGATGCCACAAAATAGGTTTATTGAACTATTATTAACTCTTACTGTTGTCAACATTTTATAAACAAACACAAGAAAGATGGAAAGGGCAGAGGAAATTAAAATTAGCAATCATACTCATTTTACAACGAGTTAACCATTACATAACACATGCTAATACTTTAGTCAAATTCAATTAACTCCTTCGAAAATGAACATGAGAGTCCATTACGAATCTCATTCTTATATGTCTTATACTACTAGTATAGATACACCATAAGCACAAATCTAGCACACGCTAAGAGGGATCAAATCTCTTTAGGTGCAAACCTCTTTTAGAGTGAATAAATTCAACAAAAATTCCATCCCTCACATCCCTTT
>APFE031572802.1:70716-107186 GCA_000404065.3 Pinus taeda
TTATTTTATTAAAGACAAAAATGGCCTCATAAAGTTGATTTTATACTCTGAACCCCATAAAATTTAAACACTACTCTAGGATGAACATCCAACTTAGATAAATATATTTTTCACTTTGAATTCAAATTGCTAACTATGATCAGTATGAAAATGGATTTTAATTGAAATGTTTATTTCGTTGGAAGTATCCAAGATCATTATCTCGAATATTGTTCATTCAATGAAAAGGGAAAGTCGCCATATCACGAAAACAATGACATATGCGAAGGAAATTTAATTTTAAGTTGGAGGAGACTTATCTATAAAAATTCATATAGAAAATAATTTAAATTGATTTTTAATATTATTTTATTTTATATATATTAAAAGAAGGATTAATAATAAATTCAATATTGATTTTGTTTTAGGTTTATTAAATATAAATATTTAGTTCCTTGTTATTTTATATATATATTATAATATATAAGATATAGATATTATATTACACGAACACAGACTTAGAATTAACACTTACAATATAAAATTGGTTGATTAGGTATGTTAGTTAATTGGATTGTTTAGATATTTTCTTACCAAAAAATCTCTTAGTTCAGAATTTGTTGAATCTCATAAGGACGATGTATGTTATGGTGTAATAGATGAATAATTTTTGTGTGATGTGCGATTTATGTTTTCTTTCTTGGTATCAGAGCTTGTAGCTCTAAGTTTACTCTTTAGAGGATGGCCCAGCAAAATGTGAGAAGGTTGACGCATTGTGAATTTTCTAGAGGTCAAGTTGATAGGCATAAAAAAGGTGTTCAAGTTAGTTTGAAAGAAGTTTGCTAGAATTTGATTCAACATCGGTTGATCGAGTTCATTCACCACATCCAAATATGGGACCTCAATGTAAGATATTGTAGTCAAATCTATGAGTTCTACCAAACTAAATAACTATGGGAACTCAACATTTACTACCGGATCTCATCAATATTGTGGATTTATGAATGTTCCATTATTTCCTTATCAGACAAGGAATCATATGGATTTATATTTTGTGTAATAAGTAGTTAGCGGATCGATGTCCGAGACAACATGAACTAGGTAAAAAAATGTTGCAAAACTAGTGACAAGATTGTCGATATCCTTTGCAAAGCCCACCATCAATGTCATTTTTTCCAATTCACTGCCTAGTGCTTTCATGTGTCCATGTGAATGGGAAAGTCCCATTTTTCGAAGGTCTAGATGTTTTCCAAATATTAGATATGGAGATAAATTTAAGACCATTTGTGTGTCTTAGTATGAATTCAACAACGATAAAGACATTTGAAACATCTTCAAAACTCTACATATGTATGCTTCAATACTATTTTATTTCAAATTTCATATTTTTTTCTTACTATTGTAGCCACTGAGAAAGGGAGTGAGCTATCAAATTTGTCACAAGAGTTGTGACCCTTCAAATTATTTTCAGTTTACAAGGATGCACAACTATGTTGATAGAATGAACTATTCAAAAGGATGATGTCTTTGGTTTTTTCATGAGGAAGAAAGCGATTTCTTGAGATAATAAACATATAATAGTTATTTATTTTTTTAAAATATAGAACAAATAGTCCCTAAAAAGTTTAATGGTTTAAATTTCCATACTTGGAAGGTGGAGGTTCATGTGCATCTCATGCATAAAAATTTATGGAGCTTAGTAAAATAAGTAGAAGCAACACGTCAAGACTCTAAACTGTTAATTTATTGGCTGAAAAGGCAAGATAAGGTTACTTCCATTATAGGACTCTCTTTGTCAGACTCACAACTTCATATTATAGACTTGGAAAAATCATTTGCACAATATGGGAAGAGTTCAACAAAATATTTGGGAAAAGGTTGTAAGCACAAAATTATCATTGAAATTACAATTATTCAAACTTAATATTCATGAGGGGTATCATTGTATACATATATAAATGATATAAAATCTCTCATAAGGAAGTTGGATGAAATTGGGGAAAACATATAAGATGAAGATGCTAAGGCTAATTTGCTAAACAATTTATCTTTGAATTATGATAATGTTATTTTCTCCTTAATTCAATTTTCCTTTTGATTAACTAGATGAGACGATAACATAAATCCTAGAAGAAGAAAACAGGATGAAAATAGGTGATGCAAACGATAGTTCACACGCTAAGATGGCACTATTATCTAAGGATAGGATGAATAAAAATAGAAACATTGTCGAATGTTTTTACTGTAAAAGATATGTACAGGAGACATTTAATTGCAAAACTCATGCCAAATATATCTTAAATGGAAAAATAAAAGAATTAGTTAACAACTACTTCTGAAGACTCATTAGAGGTCAACTTTGAGGACTTCTCAGATTGTGACAGTGATGATGATTTCAACTTAGAGATTCTCATACTCTTTTAAAATACCTATCAGTCATGTATGTTGCATTTAAGTTATGTATATTTTTGGTTTGTAAATGGAAGGTACATAACCAATTGTTGAACTATGTTGCATAATTCAAATTAGTGGTTCCTGGCTCCTAGAAGCCCTTGAACATATCACTAGTTTGATAGTGTTTATATGTTGTTGCTACTTGTTGTTCCTAGTGCTCGGGAACCCTTGAACAATGGTTATAAATTATAATATGATATCCATATGTGTTAAACAGGTCAAATTTTATGATCAACTTCTGAAGACATTTAGTATCCAGACCACCTTCTTAGAAATTAATGGATGGGAAAAATTGAAATAGATGATAGATGGTGGTAGGTGCATAGAGTGGTTCATTACTTGACAAATTTTATCGCGAAAGCCCAGGCGAGTTGAGTATGTCAATATTATTAATCATATAAGTACATCAATCATGGATAAATACAATTGTACCTTAAATGAGTCAAGTGGGAAGCTCAAATATTGTGGTGGAGAAACAGTGGTCTGTGAGATTTCGAAGTGGGTAGAAGTGGCAATGAATACCATATCTGATGGATGTGACTTATATGTTAACTATAATTTGTGATTCTTGTATTAATATTTGTAATGCTAATTTGTTAATCTAAGCATTAAGGGAGGGACTTAGAATTAACACTCAAAATAGAAAACTAGTTGATTAAGTTGTTGAGATATTTTCTCAACAAACAATCTCTTAGTTTAGAATTTATTATATCTCATAAGCACTATATATGTGTCATGTATTTGCATGTTTTTTGGTTTAATACATGATATGAATGTATGCATGAATTAAATGAAATACAAACATAAACAAAAATACTAAGCTACAACAAAAACAAAACTTTAATTTATTGATAACAAAGTACTGAAAACTGTCAGAGGTAGAATGGAAATAAACTAGTTCGAGATATGGTAGCTTATCTCTGAGAAGAGATGTGGTGACTAAATGCCTTATGAATTATGTTACAATTAGGCTTGGGTGCCTGTTTATTATTGAAAAACAATGGAAAACCCTAAACATCTGAAAACCTAACCCTAAGAGATGAAGCGTTAATAGTCTATGGACCACATTGGGGTAAATTGGTACATCAAATTCTGAGGGTCGTAACTTTAACATACCATCTCCATTTGATGCATATGATACATCATTAGAAATATCTATCTCAGGAATAGGAATTTCAACTAAGACAAGGGACCCCATGATATTATTTTTGCAATTTTCCAAAAAAAAATGTCGTTTAGGGCCTCAAAATGGCTTTAGGACCTTAGGACCTGAAAAACTTCCAAAAATAGTAAATTGTGCTACAATTAAGGAAACCTAAAGAAATAATGGTGTGGTACAAGTGGAATAGGCAGGTGGTGGCCAATATCTACGTGGATCAATCTTCCCTCATTAGGAAGAAATAGTACCCATTGCATTGAGTGCCTCCATGAGATTAGGAAACTTCTGTTGAACTTGGCCACTTTCATTGGTGCAAGAGTTGGCCATCTTTGGCAACCTGATATAGTTGTATATTTTGTTGGTGATTTGTCTTGATATGTGTGTCCATGATCCAATAAATTGTGGCCTATTCCATGTAGTCGGGGTTGAGCTTTGTTAGTGTCATTTGTTGAAAAAATTATGACCTATCCAATATTGGTGGAAAGTATGGTCAAAGGTAGTCCACATTAAAAATTGGGTGTAGGTTAAGGAATGGTGGAATATTGAGTTCAAAATAATTGTCTCCCATAGCCTTGGTGATGGTGTAGGGCTTGCATCTAAGTAGTTAGAGCTTCCTGTGGACTCCAGCAAGGAATTCATTTTACAAATGCAGCCAAACTTTGTTTCCCGCCTCAAAATTATGTGTCCCTTGATGGTAATCATACCACTACTTTTACTTTCCATTGGACTTATCAAAGATTTCATGAACCTATTAGAATATGTGTTATATGTGTTCAGTAAACATGGTTTCTTAATCAAGACTGGATTGTACATATGTGGATTATGCTTGTGTAGTTGCATGAGACATGACAACGTCAATAAAAAACAATGGTTGAAATCCCAAGCCCACTTGAAAGCGATTGCAGCTAGTCGAGATATGGAGATATCTATTATAACTATGCTACATGTAGGGAAGGCTCTCATCCTAGTTTTTTCGATGCTTGAAGCTTCACATGCAGAGTATGTGCACTATCATCCTATTGACGACCTCTATCTGGTCATCATTCTAGGGATGGAACGTAATTGACTTGGTAAGATTGGTGTCCAATAATGTCCAGAGGCTCAACCATAATGTGCTCAAGAACCTGCTATCCCGATCTAATATAATGGTCTATGGGATCCTAAAATATATGCACACTCATTCAAAGAAGAGTTTGGATGTTTCCTTTTTTATGATATTCTTCTCGTTGGCTACCAATATAGCCATCTTAGAAAATATGTCCACGACCACAAATAGACATTCACTACCATGCTTGGTAGCACGAAGCATATATTCCATGGAGATGGATTCCAGGGACATGCTAGGAGAAGGCAGAGTAGTGTATAGGCCTTGCTTCTTAATGGTTGGCTTGGTGGCAAAAAAGGTAGTACATGATTTGATATATTTCCCAACATCCTTTTGGAGTCTTGGAGAAGAAAAACAATTTTGTAGTATGACGACAATTTTATCCAAACCAAGTGCCTCATGACCGAATTGTAGTGCCTCTCCCAAATCATCTTGGCACACTCACTTCAAGGACACAAAGGTGGCCCATGTATCATAATAATTCATTGTGTAGGTGGAAATATAGAACTTGCTTTCCATTCACTAGTATCTAGTATGTGGTGGAAAACTCTAGATCATTTTCGTATAGTTTCGACCATCCAAAGGTCTCATGGCCACAACTGTTGAGAACGACAATTAGTGCTACAACTGGGGGCTAACTAAGCCAATATACAACATGATCAATGCTACCTTTTTTATTTAATGTTCAAGTTGAATTGTTTCAAGTATGTATACCACTTCTTATGGTAATTGTTTTACCACATTCCTTGTGTCTATATAAACTTAAAAGGTTGGTGATCTATGTGGATGACTTTCTCCTTTCCTAGAATGTAATGTTTCCATTACCGACAAGCCTACATGATAGAAAACATATCTTTATAATAGGTGGGACACTTTTGAATTTTATAGGAAAGTGTCTCATTATTATAGGCCACTTGATGCCCTTGATAGGTGAGAGCTACACCAATAACATAGTTGGAGGTGTTGATCTCAATTTCAAATGGTTGTTGTAGGTCTAGCGATGAGAGTATAGGTGCAGACCAGACGCAGTGCTTTAGCTTAATGAACACCTTCTATTGGAATTGAGGACACGAAAACTTTTCTTTCACTCCATCCTTGGGAACCTGACTCAAAGTCCAAGTCATATGGGTAAATCCCGACACGAACCTCTTATAAAAATTCACAAGGCCAAAAAAGTTGTGAAGCTCTGTTAGAGTGGTTGGGGCTAGCCAATCCTAAATGAATTGGATCTTAGCCAAATCCATACATATGCCTTTATCATATATGATGCAACCCAAGTATTCAACCTGGCTCATGCCAAAGGTGCATTTTTCCAAGTTACTGCATAGTTGTTGCTACTGGTGGGTTTGAGGGACCTGTCGAATGTGTTGCAAGTGCTCTTCTATAGTCTTGTTGAAGACGAGCATGTCATCTAGATAAAAGAACATCAACGAGTTGGTTAAGTGCCATAAAAATTCACCTATTAGACTCATAAAAGTTGTAGGGGTATTTTTCAACCTAAAAGGCATGACCAACCATTCAAAAAGGTGAGACGTGGATTTGAAGGCAAACTTTCGTACATTTGTGGGCTCTATTGGAACCTGGTGATCACTAGACTTCAAATTGATATTGTTGAAATAGTTAGCCCCCTCGAGATGGTCCATAAGGTGGCCAATCTATGGGATTAGATACTTCTTCCTGATAGTAACTTTGTCTAGTTTATGATAACAAATGCACAACCTCCAGGTCCCATACCTGTTCTGTACAAGTACAATCAGACTCCTGTGAGGTAAGTAACATGGTTGGATGTGCCCCTTTTACAACAAACCCTGTATTTTTTTTCTCGATCTCTTAATTTCCTAAAATGGAGTTATGATATATTGGCTCATTACACAATATAGGTGCTTTAGGATTGATATCAATCGAATTCTTTACCTGACAATGCATGGGTACCCCTGTGGGTGAGGAGAAGATGTCATTGTATTCTTCCACAAACTTATCTATCCACTTCTGCTATATGGAGGAACCTCTCCCAAGGGTGAAGGATGTGATGATGATCTGGGAGATGATATTACTCCATTGCTTAGCAGAGATCAAAGAGATGGTGGTATGAGAGGTAGCCTCTAGTATATTGTATAGCTTATTTCCTAAAGTAATAATAATAGTGTGAGGCCTAGACTCATACACAACAAGATGTTTTCACATGTATGGTTGGCCTAATAATAAATCATAATCTTAAAAGACGAGCAATGTCACACAATACCTAATCCAGCAAGGGTTTGATGTTATTGGGAATCTGACACTTCTAGTAGACACATAGATCTCGTCATTGATGGAGCCACTGAATGGTGTATGGTTGTGGGTGTGGTGTGGTCAGAAAGCCCAATTATTTAATGAAATCTTCTTATATGTGGTTCCGTTGGCTCTCGTTATCACCAATCAACTATAATGGTGGCCCCTTCACCCACATCTATGAGTGGAAGAGACGCTCCCCTTCCTTTGGGTCTTCGGGCTCAATATTTTGGAACTTGGTGGTGGCAATGGTGCCACTAGGCTCTGAATCAAAAATCTTCTTAAGTTTTTCATTTCTCTTATCAAGGTCTGAGTCAAAGAAAAAACATACATCTGAATCCAAACCCTTTAGCTCGACCACTAGTGACTGCTTCATAGGACAATCACTTTTGTTGTGAGTGGGGCTCTTGCTGAACACACACCACTTCCCTATGTCCTTCATGTTCGTGGCGATATTATTTTCTTTCATCTGCGATGGGTTGTCCTAGATCATCACACCATGCATTTTTCCTTTGTTCTATGATTTAGGGTCACCCTTTCCTTGCTTCACATTTTTGGATCCAAAGTATCGCTTTTGTTTAAATTTCTACTCGATCTTGACAGCGTATCGATATGCAGCACCAAGCGAGGAAATTTCCAGGAGATCCATCTCATCCTGGATGTATTTTTGTAGGTAGTCATGGTACTTGTGTACCATATGCCACTCTTAATCCTTGATACCCAACTTCATGGGAAGGACATGAAAAATATTTGTGAAATCTTACACGTCTTGTTTTCTTCACTACTGCAATGTTGTCCATTTTATGTACTTATCTACATAGCTCTTGACAAGGTAATATTGTTCCTTGATGGTGTTTCAAAAGGAATTCCAATCATTCATGACTTAAAACAATGATGGTTCCCTCCCCTCCTTATGCTCATAGTAGGATTCCCACTAGTCCTTGACATGTGGGCAACATTGAGTAGTGCAAAAGTAATATTTTATGTATCATAAAATTCATAAACCGTAAAGTATCCTTCTATAAGATTTAACAATTTATCTACGACATCTATGTCAATTTGACCTTCAAAGATAGGGATGTCAAAGTTAACTTGTTCCTTGAAGGGGGTGGTGCCTTTGAGGTCACTGTTGGATGAGGATCTATCACATGTTGGCATCTGCCAATAGATCTAGGAAAAATTGGCTAACATATCATTCCTTTGCAACTCAACTACTTCTTCGAGAAGAATTTTTGTTGGAAATATTGAGAGGAGGGTTTGTTATAGACATATTTTGGCACTGCAACCCCAATCACATATGTCCATAAACAAGGGCTTTTAAGTCCCTAAAAGTGTTGTTTCATGCCCTAAAGGAACAAGGTCAGCTGATTACATCATCTCCCAGAAGTTCTCCACAGAAAACTGCTCAGAACTGGTCGAAACTGGACCATACAGACTGCTGCAGTTCAGAGGGTGCGATGCATCTCACTACTCAGTGTAAAAAGTGTATTTACTGGAAGGCCCTTGTGTAGGGTGAATGGGAGTTAGACAAATGGTAGAGACAGTTGCAGGTTGGATGATTCATGGATTTTCTAGAAACTTCTCCTGTGACACTTGCCCTTCTCTGAATTTGGCCCAGGGTTGAGTAAGATCAATCAATCTCCAAGTGGAATAAAGAACTATCAGAGAGAGGACACTAATCAAAATCCTAGAAGCTGACTCACCCCCCTGCAATCATCTATATATGGATCCCTCATCCCAGAGATCCAAAGGCTCGAATCTTGTATGTTGTAAGGAAGTGTTGTTGGTTTCCTAGTGCAATATCATAGTGTTGAGTGATCTAAGCTTTTCATGAGGTGAAGAAGGGCTTTCATGATGGGAGGATGATGCTGGGTCAGATCAATGTGTTGTAATCCTCTCTTCTAACCTCTATATCAATAAAGCTATTCGAGCTTTCCTCCACATTCTTGTATGTTAGCTAATATATGCATGTATGTGGTCAATATATATCTAGTCCTATATTGTTTATGACTGTAGATCTCTGCACTTTGAAGGTATAATGTTGTCTTGACTTTACAGGTATTCTTTGAAGTGGAGTGGTCAAGGGAAGAGTGGCAAACATCTGTCAAAGAGGAGAAGGAACAAGCAGAAAACCAAGTGAAAGATCAAGGTTGGTATTCTTTGCTCCTCTCCTATCTACTTCTTATAAAGGAAAGCGAAAATAACTTTAATATGTTTGTTTCTAGGATAGCTACTTGTCTTAATGGGACTAGCAGCTCTGCATAGACACTAGATTTCTCAATAACAAGGGTGAATGATTATTCCTTACAAATTAGCACTTTTAAATAATTTCAGAGCATTATTTAATATTCGATTGTTATTAATGTTTATGCAGTAATAATAGTAAATAAAAGAACACAGTAGGCACTAGAATTTTAGGTGGAAAACCCCTTCTAGGTTAAAAAACACCAAACACTTTTCTAATAAATTCTTTAATCATCAGCCCCAAATGAAATGAAAGCAACAACTTCCTAGAATTTTAGATAAGCATTCTTCTCCAACTCCCACTAAAAGGACACCACAACACCTTGGTTTCTTCAATAATCAACTAAATGGATGCCCCGACACCCTAGCAAGCCACAACTCGCCCTAGCACCACCCTACCACCCTGAAGTGTTCACAGGCCCCAACCTATAGGCGACTTCATATATCTTCTGAGCACCTCCCTGCTACCCTATAATGACTAAAATAAGACAAGACTATGGATTCCCAAACTAGAGACAAAAATCCATGATATAATAATATGTACAATGATTTTTGTGTACTTGACAAAATAACCAATCACTCAATGACCTATAACCCAACCATGACATCATCCCAAGGTTACTCCTATACCTCCCAACATTTCCTCTTCACCTCTAGGTAGAATGAATCTTTCACAAATGACTCTTTTACAATCTTACAATGATGACTCTTGGCTTTAACAATACTTCACGCTATTTGGATGGTTGTCATGTCTTCAAGGATTTTCCGTTGCAATGCTTCCTTTGATTTGAAACATTTTCTCTTGAATTATTGCTTCATGTTGTACTTGAATCTTCTTCTACCTACATCCAAAATTTTCCCAGTGAAACCTATCCCAAAACAAAACAAAATATCGTTCAACTTATCTCTTCCTCCAAAAAACATGTAAGTGTATGATAATGAATAAATACAAAATAAAATTACAATGCGTACCTATAGTGTGCTTGTCACTTTTGTTGTTTAATTGTTGCAGCAATAAACAAAGACTCCCATTCTTCATATGGGCCTGGACTCTATGGAAGACTATATCCAAAACTGGCCTAAAGATATATATACAATAAAAACTGATGACATACCCTAGACTTGTGATGTACCAAGCTCTAAGTAACAAAGACCATTCTATGAACCATTAAAATACAAATAACATGAACTTACAACATCATATATATTTAGCAGACTTGGTGTAGCATCAAGAATATGTAGCATCAAATGTGTAGTATCAAGAATAGGATATTCAAAATGTGGTATCAAAACTAACTGTGACATATAGAGACATAGAGATATAATGGAGACCATGTATATACTTACATTTTGCTACAAAAACATATGTCAGAGATGATCCTCAAAATTCAAATGTAAACACTAATCATACATACCTCATTGTAGGAGGCTTACCCTTGACTGTTGATGTGTGGTCCTTACTACAATGATCCTTGAATGCATGCTTTTTCTTACCTTCTAGGAGCTCGATATTGAATCCATTGTATCTATGTAATTTTGAATCTCAACGGTTGGAAATTTCATCCTATGGTAGCCCTCTCAGTCCTCATTCCAATCCCATATATATGATCAATATTGGATTCTTCAAGAAAGTGTTATGCCCAATATCCTAGGATGACCTGATTATAGACTGGTTCAGTAGAGAAAACTTGTACAAAGTTCGACATGTCACTGTTGCAACCTTCAGCCCCGAAAATGATACCCAACAAACTAAAGTTTGTCCTCTTTCTGTCGCTATTTACAAAAATTGAATCCAATTCTTAGAGAGAAAGTTATGACATTTTCCCCAACTTCACATGTTTGACATGGAATTCAGAAGCCTGAAAACATCCTAACTTCCTCAGATCTTATCTCCAAAAATATTGTGAACCAAGATTTGAAATTTTGTCGAGAGGTTCACCAATATTTTAGCTCAAATGGGTTCTAATTTCATGTTTTGAAGCTTCACATGAAATAAGTTATAGTGCAAATACCATGATGACCTATTTGAAACCACAAAATCCCTACTAGAGGACGATATGATAGTCACAATTTATATGAATGTCTCTAGTTTAGAGGGTCCTCAACAAGTGAACGTTGGAGGAATTTTAGAAGAAACAATTTTTTTTTATTAATTATTGAATATTCAATGACCACAACCAATTATGTGTGTCATGCCACAACCCCATAGGGTTTTAGCCTACTAATTGGGGTTACTAACTTCAAACACGAATATCTCTCAAACCGTGAAGAATTATGTGGCGTGTCATATATCAACAGAAACATCCTGAAGAGTAGAATCTATGTGGAGGATTTTTGACTTAGAATAGTTTAATTTTTGAAGTCAAAATGCTGATGCAAGATCAGGGTACCTCCTGGTGTTGCTTGGGTTGACATCAATGACAAGTACTAATAAAAAATCTCCCCCTTTGGAATTGATCACAATGCAAGTACTCCCCTTGCAATCATGACACCTCTTCTTACTTCCATCTCTCCCCCTTTGTCATCAATGGAAAAGCGTAACTCCCAGTGACAAACTATTATCCTATGGACCTATACACATCTCCACTCCCCCTTTATACTTAGTTATATGAGAGAAAGATTCTAATGAGAACTTGGGAGAATCCAAAGCTTTTGGTGAAGATACTAAAATGCTTCACTAGGTAATGGTTTGGTAAATATTTAAGAAATTTGTTCCTTTGTGCCAACATATTCAAGTTTGGTATTCTTTTTGGTGACCTGCTCTCTAAAGAAATGATATTTGATTAGAATGTGCTTTGTTTTGGAATGCATCACAAGATTTTTAGAGATAGTGATGGCATTGTTGTTATCGCAGAAGATGGGAATAGGCTCAACAAACTTAACTTGAAGATATTGCAAGGTTTGCTTCATTCAAAGAGCTTGAGTACAACAATCTGTTGCCATGATGTATTTTCCTTCTGGTGAAGAAAATGACATTGAAGACTACCTTTTACTTAACCATGAGACAAGGCAACCACTTGGGTATAATGCTCCTCAACTGGTACTCTTATGATCATCAACACTTCCATCCCACTCTGCATCTGTATAAGCTTGGATGACCAGATCATTTCCTTTGGGATACCAAAGACCATATTCCATTGTGCTCTTAAGGTGTTGAAGAATTGTTTTGATGACAATGATATGAGATTCTTTTGGTGCTATTTGGAATTACGCTACTTATCTAACTACCTGCATCACTTCTAACAAGGAGACTGTCACATATAGGAGACTACCAATCATGGATCTAGACAACCATTGTTCCACATTCGTTGATGAATCTTCATGTAACCTGTTACCATGGAGGTAAGGATATGCTTGCAATCTTCCATGTTTAATTTCTTGAGCATTTCCTTGATGTACTTGATTTGATATATGAATATTCCTTTATCCTGTTGAGATATCTCGATAATCATTATATTATCTTGATCCACTTTCACATAGTGATTACCTGTCAGTGCTTCCTTTCTTGAATTTGTAATACTTCAGCTCTTCGTATCCCCATGAAAATGCAATGAAATTGCCATCTTGTTCAAACTACCTGTCTTTCAATCATAGACTTATGCCATATATTATTTCATAAACTCCTCATCTTCAAATTTCTAGGAGTCGATAAGATGAATTATTCAGAATAGTTTGTCATTTAATGGATCATCTTGACTTAAGCCATTAGTCAAAGTAGCTACTGATACCTCACAATCTGTTACGAATCGTGAAAGCATAATTGTTGGGACCTTATTGCCTTCTTGCTTTTCTTGCTCATCTTGTACTTGTTCATCCTCTACATGTTTTCATTTTCAAACCTTCTTATTCTTGTTGTCAAGCTTTTCAATCATGGTTGATTCAATATTGTACCTACAGTTATGAGGTATGTGTCCATAGTTATGAAATTTTTAACATTCGATCTTATTCATAGAATATTAGGTTTGGTTTCTATCTCGTGATCCTGCAAATTTGCTTCTAGGGTTTTGTCGATATTAGTTGTCCTTTCTGGAACTTCACAATCCCTAGCCATATGTCAGACATTGTTAAATTTGTAACATTCCACATCATCTCTCAAATGATCAAATTTGTTGATATTATGTTGAGTTCTGGAATATCCATTTATCAACGATCTCCTGGAATTATATTTAATCCAAACATACATGCGATATTCTGTAGCTCTATGTATAAACCTTCCACATGAATAAAAATGACCATAAAAGACATGTTGGTACCTGGGAGTCTTGATCTCTTGATTTAGCTGAGACATCTATCTTCTTGGTAGATTTTTCATATCCATCTTCTTTAATTCTCATAGAAAGAATCGACTTATTTTCGATTTTTTCTTTGTAACCAAGACTAGTCTTGTAGTTGTATGATTGTTGGTTGTTGATGAGTTCATCCAAAGTATTTGAACTATTGGCGTAGTTTTCAAGAGTTTTTCCATTTTTTACTTCCTTGAGTAGAACAAATATTTTAGCTTCCAATGCTTTTCTTTCCTTGTTGTTTTCCTTTTATTTTTTCATGAGAGATTCTTCAATTCACTTGTGTTCTTCAACCATGATTTTAAGGTTGAGTACCTGTGCTCTTTCTGTCTTCAATTCATCTTCAAGATTGCTGACATCCTCCTTCTCGGCTTTGAGCTCTTTTATAACCCTAATCACTTCGTTTGGAAATTCAACCGCAGTCATTTCTTCTTCTTTGTCTCCTTATTCATTAGTTGCCTCTTTCTTATTGTGCTTGACCATAAACAATATTCTTTCATTGAATTCTTCTTCATTATCACCATCTTCTTCAGATGAGGAACTATCTTCTTTGGTGAAGAAACTTTTCTTAAACCATTTCTCCTTGCCTTACTTGTTGAACTTCCTAGGACTTTTCTTTCCATTCATAACAACCTCATTTTTGTGAGGACATTTGGCTACAAAATGCCCAACCTCATCATAGTCAAAACATATTAATGGAAGTTTACCTTTGAATTTCTGTGTACGTGTTCTGATTTTCCGTGTGAAGTACGGAAATTCTTTACCTGAGAGTTCTTCTTCCTCTTCTTCCTTTTCTTCATCCTTAAAACTCCAAGTTTTTTCTTTCTGAATCTTCTTGTCCTTACCATTCTTCTTGGATGTGGAAAATGATATTTCTAAGTGAAATGTGCCATCCTCTTCTTCAATCCTCATTTCATATGCCCAAAGAATTCCATGCAATTCATCTATGCTGAGATTGGCCAAATTCGATCTATCTTCCAAGACAGATACCTTAGGGTTAAATCTTACTCGCATGGTTTTGAGGATCTTTTGGAGAACTATTTTTGGTTCAAAAATTTCTCTGAAACCTTCCAATGTATTTGTTTTTTCATCAACATACTGAAATTATGTAGCAATATCTTCATCTTCCATCATTTTGAGTTTCTCAAATTTTTCCCTAAACATTTGAAGCTTTGCTTCTTTCACCTTTTAGTCACCTCCATATGTATTTTCAAGCTTGCCCCATACCTCTTTAGGAGTTTTGAAATTCAATACCTTAAGATAAAAAGATTCGATAAGCCCAATGACAACAAGATATTCATCCTTTGCATCTTATACCATATTTTTCTTAGCTTGTTCATCCTGGGTTGGTGTGAAGCCTTTGTCAACAATTTCCCATACTTTGTATACTTGCACGAACAAATGAACCTACATTCCTTCACTCCCAAGTGCATACTTATTTCCATTGAGCAAAGGAACTCTATTTTTAATATACTCCATGATCAGCTTCCAGTTATTAGACCGTTATTGAAGGAACCAAGCTCTAATACCAATTGTTGGAAATACTGAGAGGGGTGGTAAATCAGTATTCCTTAGCAATTAGAAATTTTAAATATTTTCAAAGAATTAGTTAATGTTCAATTATTATTAATGTTTAAGCAGTAATAACAGTAAATAAAAGAACACAATAGGCACAATATTTTTACGTGGAAAACCCCCTCTGGGTCAAAAACCACTAAATTCTCTTATAATAAAATATTTAATCTTCAAACCCAAGTAAAATGAAAGCAACAACTTCCTAGAATTATAGAAAAGTATTCTTCTTCACCTTTGACTAGAAGGATGCCCCAACACCCTAGATTCTTCAATAATCAACTGAATAGATGCCCCAACATCCTAGCGAGCCACAACTCGCCCTAGCACCACCATACCACCCTAAAGTGTTCATAGGCCCCAACCTGTAGGTGACTTCATACACCTACCTAACACCTCCTTGCCACCTTATAATGCCTAAAATAAGACAATTTTGGATTCCCAAACCAGGGACAACAATCCATGATACAATAAGATGTACAATGATTTTCGTGTACTTGACTAAATACCCAATCACTCTATGACCTGCAACCCAACCATGACATCATCCCAGCAGCGAATCCTATACCTCCCAACACTACCTCTTTGGCTCTAGGCAGAATGATTCTTTCACAAATGGCTCTTTTAAAATATTACAATGATGACTCTTGGCCTTAATAATACTTCAAGATATTCAGATGGCTTTAGTGTCTTCAAGGATGTCCCACAACAATGGTTCCTTTCATTTTATACTTATTCTCTTGAATTTTTACTTGATTTTGTACTTGAATCTTCTTCTACCTTCATGCAAAATTTGTCTCGCGATACCAATCCCAAGACAAAACAAAATACGCTTCAACTTACCTATGCCTACAAAACACATGCAAGTGTATAATAATGGATAAATACAAATTAAAATTGTAATGCCTACTTGAAGTGTGCTTGTCACTTTATTTGTTGACTTGTTGTAGCAGTAGACAAAGACTCCTCTTGATATAGGCCTGGACTCTATGCAAGATTATATCCAAAAATGAACTAAAGCTATATATACAATAAAAACTACTGAAAGACCCTAGACTTGTGATGGACTGAGTTCTAACTACAACAACAGAGACCATTATATCAACTATGCCAAGAGAAGTAACATGAACTTACAACATCATATAGATTTAGCAAACTTGGTGTAGCATGAAGAATATGTAGCATCAAATGTGTAATATAAAGGATAGGACATCTGAAATGTGGTATCAAAACTAATTGTGACATATAGAGACATAAAGATATAAGTGAGACCCTATATATACTTACATTGTCCTGTGAAAACATATGTCAGAGATGATACTCAAAATTCAAATGTAAACACTAATCATATATACCTTGTTGCAGGAGAGTTATCCTTAATTGTTGATATGTGGTCCTTACTGCAGTGATCCTTGAATGCATGTTTTTTCTTTCCTTCTAGGAGCTCGATATTTAATCTGTTGTATCTACGCAATTTCAGATCTCTAAGGTCTGAAATTTCTTCCTATGGTATCTCTAACAGATCGCTTTCTGAGCCCATATCTCCGTTCAAGATTGGATTATTCAAGAAAGCATTATGCCCAATCTCCCATGATGACCTAATTATAGACAGGTTCAGTAGAGCATACTTCTACGAAGTTCCACGTGTCACTGTTGTGACCTTCAGCCCTAAAACTTCTACCCAACAAACTACATTCTATCCTTTTGTTGTCACCATTTACCAAATTTGAATCTAATGCTCAGCGAGAAAGCTGTGACGCTTTACCCAACTTCACATGTTTGACATGGAATTTTGGAGCTTGCAAAAACCCTAACTTCCTCAGACCATATCTCCGAAAATATAGGGAACCAAGATCTTTAATGTGGTCAAAATGTTCATCAAGATTTATTCTCATATGGGTTTTTGTTTCAGCATCTGAAGTGTCTATGGAAAAACATTATAGTGACAATTTTACAATGACTTGTTTGAAACCACAAAATCCCTACTAGAGGAGGATATGACGGTCACTATTTATATGAATGTCTTGAGTTGAGAGGTTCCTCAACAAGTGAACGTTGGACAGATTTTAGGAGATTTTTTCTATTATTAAATATTCACTATTCAATGACCAAAACGATTTATGAGTGCCATGCCACAAACCCATAGGGTTTTAGCACACTAACTGGGGTTACTAGCTTCAAACACGAATATCTCTCAAACCATGAAAAATTACGTGGGGCATGAAATATCGATGGAAACATCTCGACGATTATAATCCATATAGAAGATCCTTGACTTAAAATAGAGTAATTTGTCAAGTCAAAATGCCCACGCAAGATTGGGGTAGGCCTTGTTGCTACTTGGGTTGATATCAAAGACAACCACTGATCAATAATCTCCTCCATTGGCATTGATGGCAATGCAAGTACTCCTCCTATGATCATGACACCTCTTCCTATTGCCTTGTCTCCCCCTTTTTCATCAATTGAAAAGGGTCACTCCCCCTGAAAAACAGTCATCCTACAGACCTATACACACCTCCAATCCCCCTTTCTACTTAGTTAGATAAGATAAATATTCTAATGAGAACTTGGGGGAATGCCATGCTTTTGGCAAAGATACTCAAATTGTTCACGAGGTAATAGTTTCGTAAAGATTTCAGAAATTTGTTCCTTTGTGCCAACATATTCAAGCTTGATATTATTTTTGGCAACCTGCTCTCTAATGAAATGATATTTTATCAAAATGTTCTTTGTTTTGGAATGAATCACAGGATTTTTGGAGATACTGATGGCACTGTTGTTATCACAGAAGATGGGAATTGGCTCATGAAACTTAACTTGAAGATCTTGTAAGTTTTTATTCATCCATAGAATTTGAGTACAACAAGTTGATGCCCCGATGTATTCTACTTTTGTTGTGGATAATGAGATTGAAGACTAGTCTTTACTTAACCATGAGACAAGGAAACCACCTAGGTAGAATGTTCCTCGACTGGTACTCTTACGATCATGAACACTTCTAGCCCAATCTGCATATGTATAAGCTTGGATGACCATATCATTTCCTTTGGGAACCAGAGACCATATTCCATTGTGCCCTTAAGATATCGAAGAATTATTTTCATGGAAATGATATGAGATTCTTTTGGTGCTACTTGGAATTGTGCTACTTCTCCAACTACCTGCTTCACATCTAGTAGGGAGATTTTCACATATAGGAGACCACCAATCATGGATCTATATAACATTTGATCCACATCCATTAACGAAACTTCTTGTATCCTATTACCATGAGGGTAAGGATAGGCTTGCAATATTCAACCTTTAATTTCTTCAACATTTCCTTGATGTCACTGATTTGATATATGAATATTCCTTTATCCTACTGAGATATCTCAATAATCGTTAGATTGTCTTGATTCACTTTAACATAGAGATTTCTTATCATTGCTTCCTTTCTTGAATATGTAATATGTAACACTTCAACTATTCTTCTCTGCCTGAACATGTAATGAGAATGTAATTTTATTCAAATTACCTATCTGTCAATCATAGACTTGTTTCATATATTGTTGCATGGACTCCTCATCTTCAAATTTCTAGGATTTGATAAGCTGAATTGCTGAGAATAGTGTGTCATTTAATAGATTGTCTTGACTCGAGTCACTAACCGAAGCAATTGTTGATTCCTCATAGTCTGTTATGAATCGTGAAAGCATAATTTTTGGGACCTTATTGCCTTCTTTCTTTTATTGTTCATCCTGTACATGTTTTCCTTTCCAAACCTTCTTATTCTTGTCATCAAGATTTCTATTCATTGTTGATTCCATCTTGTACCTACAGTTACGAGCTCTGTGTCCACAGTTATAAAATTTCTAACATTAGATATTTATTCGTAGAATATTTCGTTTGGTGTTTACCTCCTAATCCTACAAATTGTCTTCTAGAGTCTTTCTGATAATAGTTGTACCTCTCCAGAACTTCATAGTCCCTAGTCATATGTCAGAAATTGTTACATTTGTAACATTCAACATCATCTCTCAAATGATCAATTTTTTTGATATTATACTGAGTTTTGGAATATCCATTTCTGAAGGATCTCCTAGAATTATATTCATTCCACACATACATGCGGCATTCTATAGCTCTATGTCCAAACCTTCTACATGAATAACAATGACCATAAAAGATAGGTTGGTACCTAGGATGAAATCTTCTTTGAGGAATTGTCTTCCAAGGTTCTTCCTGCGAGTCTTAATCACTTTATTTAGCTAAGAGATATATCTTCTTTGTATATTTTGCATATCCATCTTCATTAATTGTCATAGAAGGACTCGACTTCTTTTTGAATTTTTCTTTGTAACGAAGACCAGTCTTGTCGTTGTATCATCATTGGTTGTTGATTAGTTCCTCCAAAGTTTCTGAACTGTTGGCGTTCTTTTTAAAACTTTTTCCATTTTTACTTCCTTTCATAGAGAAAATATTTCATCTTCCAATGCTTCTCTTTCCTTGTTAGTTTCTTTTAATTCTTTCCTGAAAGATTCTTCAATTCACTTGTGTTCTTCAACCTTGATTTTAAGGTTGAGGGCTTGTTATCCTTTTCTCATCAATTCATCTTCACATGTTTTGACATGCCTCTTCTCAGTTTTCAGCTCTTTGATAACCCTGATAACTTCATTTTGAAATTCAACCTCAGTGATTTCTTCTTCTTCGACTCCTTCTTTGTCAGGTGCCTCTTGATTATTGTGCTTGGCCATAAAAAATTCTCTTTCATTGAATTCTTCTTCATTTTCACTATCTTCTTTGCATGAGGAACTATCTTATTTGTTGAAGAAACTTTTAATAAACCATTTCTTCTTGCCTTGCTTATTGAACTTCCTAGGACCTTTCTTTCCATTTGTAACAACGTCATTTTTATGAGGACATTTGGCTGCAAAATACCCAACCTCACCACAGTCAAAAAATATTAATAGAAGTTTACCATTTAACTTTCCCTAAATTGTTCTCGTTTTCCACATGAAGTAGACAAATTCTTTATTTGAGAGTTCTTCTTCCTCTTCTTCCTTTTCTTGATCCTTACAATTGCAAGTTTTTGCTCTTTAAGTCTGCTTGTCCTTACCATTCTTCTTGGATATGGAAAATGTTGTTTCTAAGTGAGATGTGTCATCCTCTTCTTCAATCCTTAATTCATATGTCGTAATAATTTCATACAATTCATGTATGTTGAGATTGGTCAGATTCAATCTATCTTTCAAGACATATGCCCTATTGTTAAATATTACTCACAAGGTTTTGAGGATCTTTCGAACAACAATTTTCATTTCAATAGGTTCTCATAAACCTTCCAATGTATTTGTTGTTTCATCAACACCCTGAAAGTATGCAGAAATATCTTCACCTTCCCTCATTTTAAGTTGCACAAATTTTTCCATGAAAATTTGAATCTTTTCTTCTTTCACCTGAGTCACCTCCATATATATTTTCAAGCTTTCCCCATACCCATTTAGTAGTTTTTCATAACAATACCTTAAGATAAACAGATTCGATAAGCCCACTGATAATAAGATCTTTAGCCTTCGAATCATATACCATATTTTTCTTACCTTATTCATCCTAGGTTGATGTGAAGCCTTTCTCAATGATTTTCCATAATTCATATCCTTGCACCAACAAATGAACCTACATTCTTCCACTCCAAAGTCCATAGTTATTTCCATTGAACAAAGGAACTCTATTCTTAGTATTCTACATTATCTTCTTCTAGTTGTTAGACTAATATTGAAGGAACCAAGCTTTGATCCCAATTGTTGAAAATACTAAGAAGGGGGTGAATCAGTATTCCTTAGTGACTATCACTTCTAAATGTTTTCAGATCATTAGTTAATCTCCAATTATTATTAATTCTTATGCAGTAATAACAGTAAATAAAAGAACATCATAAGAATAAGAATTTTAAGTGGAAAACCCCCTCTGAGTCAAAAACCACTGAATGATTTTCTAATAAATTCTTTAATCTTCAGCCACAACTGAAATGAAAGCAAAAAATTCCTAGAATTCTAGAAAATCATTCTTCTCTAGCTTCTAATGTAAGGATGCACTAATGCCTTGGTTTCTTCAGTAATCAATTGAATGGACACCCCAACATCATAGCAAGCCACACCTCGCCCTAGCACCACCCTACCTCCCTGAAATAGAAAGCCCAACCTGTAGGTGACTTTATACACCTACCTACCACCTTCCTGCCACCCTATAATAACTGAAATAAGAAATGACTATGGATTCCAACACCAGGGACAACAGTCCACGATACAAAAAAATTTACAATGGTTTTCAAGTACTTGACCAAATACCCAATCACTCTATGACCTCCAACCCAACAGTGACTTCTATACCTCCCAACACTGCCTATTCAACTCCAGGTAGAATGAATCTTTCACAAATGACTCTTTTACAATCTTACAATCATGACCCCTTTCCTTAAAAATACTTCACGATATCTAGATGGTTGTCATGTCTTCAAGGATGTCCCGTCGTAATGCTTCATTTGATTTGATACTTCTGCTCTTGAATTTTTGCTTGATGTTGTACTTGAAACTTCTTCTACATGCAAGCGAAATTTTCGCAGTGAAACCAATCCAAAAACATAACAAAATACCCTTCAACTTACCTCTGCCTGCAAAACACATGTAAGTGTATAATAATGAGTAAATACAAATTAAAATTACAATGCGTATCTGAACTGTGCTTGTCACTTGTGTTGTTGACTTGTTGCAGTGGTAGACAAAGACTCCCACTCTTGATATAGACTTGGACTATATGTAAGACTATATCCAAAACTGGCCTAAAGATATATATACAATAAAAACTTATGACAGACCCTAGACTTGTGATGGACCAAGTTCTAAGTGCAAAAACAGAAACCATTCTATTAACTATGACTAAACAAGTAACATGAACTAACAACATCATATAGATTTAGTAGACTTGGTGTACCATCAAGAATATGTAGCATCAAATGTGTAGTATCAAGAATAGGACATCTAGAATGTGGTATCAAAACTAACTATGACATATAGAGACATAGAAATATAACCGAGACCCTGTATATACTTACATTTTCTTGCAAAACAATGTTAGAGATGATACTCAAAATTCAAATGTAAAAACTAATCATACATACCTTCTTGCACGATACTTATCCTTGATTGTTGATGTGTGGTCCTTACTACAGTGATCCTCAAATGGATGTGTTTTATTTCTTTCTAGGAGCTCACTATTGTATATTTTGTATATATGTAATTTCGGATCTCCAGGGTCTTAAATTTCATCCTGTCATATCCCTCTAGGTCCTCTTTCCAACACCATAGGTCGGATCAATATTGGATTCTTCAAGGAAGAGTTATGCCCAATCTCCCATGATGACCTGATTATAGACTCGTACAGTAGAGTGAACTTGTACAAAGTGACACATGTCACTGTTGTGAAATTCAGCCCTAAAAATGATACCCAACAAACTAAAGTTTTTCCTCTTTCTGTAACTATTTACGGAATTTGAATCCAATGCTCAGAGTGAAACTTATGATCGTTTTCCCAATGTCACATGTTTGACATGGAATTCGGGAGCCTACAAAAACCCTAATTCCTCATATCATATCTCCTAAAATTTAGTGACACAAGATCTCAAATTGTTTCAAGAGGTTCATCAAGATTTCAGCTCAAATGGGTTTTAATTTTAGCTTCAGAAATTTTACAGAAAACAAGTTATAGTGAAAATTCCATAATGACCTATTTGAAACCACAAAATCCCAACTAAGGGAAGATATGAGGGTCATTATTTATATGAATGTATTGATTTGAGAGGGTCCTCAACAGGTGAACATTGGAGTGATTTTAGGAGCAAAAGAAATAATTATTAATTATTCACTTTTCAATGAACACAAGCAATTATGAGTGTCATGCCACAACCCCATAGAGTTTTAGCCCACTAACATGGGTTAATAACTTCAAACATGAATTTGTTTCAAACTGTAAAGAATTACGTGGCGTGCCATATATCAACAAAAGCATCTCAATGAGTAGAATCCATATGGAAGATCCTTGAATCAAAATAGAGTAAAAGGTTAAGTCAAAATGCCAACCATCGTTGACATCAATGACAACCACTAATCAATAGTTTCATAATATCTCCTACTCCCTCGTATTTCTTTCCTTCCCCCATGGGCGGTCATCAATGTTGGCGGGGACAATTTTGCAAGGATTCAACCAACTCAAGTCTAAACACCTTATACCTTGACCTTGTTTGGGACATGCACAAAAAAATAGAGAAAGAGAAGACCATTCTAAAGCCACTAATCCAAATTTATTCTAGAATAAATTGAAATATAGACATAAACATAAACACATAGCTATAGTGAAAATAAAACTTTAATTCATGAATAACAAGGTATTGAAAATTGTTACATGCAGGATGGAAATAAACTAGTTTGGGTAATGCTAGCTTATCTCTAAGAAGAGATGTGGCAGCTACATGCCTTCTAAATTATGTTATAATGAGGCTCAAAGACCTATTTATTATTAAGAAAAAATGGAGAACCCTAAACATCCAAAAACCTAACCCAAGGAGATGAAGTGCCAAACGTGTGTGGGCCCTGTTAGCCTTGAGGTGTAGTGCTACTATTTTAACATAAGTTTCCCTATTTTAGCTCCGATTGTCCACATCTCCTCTTGCTCCTCTTTGGCCATAAGCTGGACTTCAAAAATTATACACCCACGATCATAAATATTGGCGGGTATACTCTCGGTTCATCTCTTTTCCGCTATGCTCTCCATTCTTCGATGTTCAATCAGATCGATCTCCGCCATCCATTTCATTCACTAATCTAATAGCTATCGTACAACGCTTAATTGCCCATTAGCATATCGTAATTCCATCGCACTATCCGCCAACCCTTCACCTCTGCGATTAACGATTAGATCTTGACCGTTGATCTAAACTCAATCCGACAACTCCTGTGCACTCTCACATCTATTCTTCCTTGGCTCGATCTCTGCTGCTTGACCAACATCCTGACTGTTAATCCACACCATCCAACTGCCTCGTATCCCACTTCCCACGAGTCACTCATGGCGGAAATTTGTTGTCTTTGTTAGTGTTTTTGATAGTCAGATAGTTGAACTGAAATAACAGAATGCATGGCCGAAAAGGGAAAAACAACAACATGATGCAGCCGAACAAACAAAAATGATCATGGAACGTGTTGGCACGAGTGAACCACCTGACAGCATGGTGAAATTACCAAAATTTATTACTATTTTCACTAGAAACAGAGCTCTCTGATCTCATCTTTGTTGAGTTATGGCATTAGGTAGTTACAAGATAGAGGGGATAGATTAAGACATCTCGAGCCTCAAAGAGTTCAAGAGTATTGTAAAAATCCTATAAATGGCTGAAAATTAGAGGGAATAAGGGTTCAACTTTTGGATACTGTGGATACTCTGTTCCTCCCAACATCTCATCTTCATTCTAGTAATACAAGCTTCTTTTGTTGTTACGTGTTTAATCTCCATCTTCTCCTCTATTCTAAGCTTGCACTTGAATAGGTTATTCATGTTTTCTTCTATGTCTAATCGTACATAACTGTCATCTTATCTCTGCATTGATAAATTATATTTGCAAGCTTCATTTACTTTCTATAGCTAGCCATTCATATATGTTTATGGATGTGTTTGTTGGTATAGTTAGGATTCTCCATCTATTCATTGAATCTATAAACAATTGAGCATTAGTGGTCGAAATCCTTGTCAAGATGAAGGTGTTCATGCATGTATTGAGTGAAAACAAAGCTGAAATAGTCCTCTGACTTGATCCAAACCCCAATCCATTCCAATAGTTCAGAGAACGATACTGAAGATTTATATGTTGCCAGGCATCTCTGAGCTACAACCTAGGAGAGTTTCCTACAGTGCTAATTTAATTGGCGCCATTGCTGAGGAGAGGAGACTGAAGCTTAGCTTCCCTTGGGGATGACACAAATCCAACTCTAATGATAGACAAAGTGTAGACACTATTTGGGTTGTAGTCATCTATCTGGCGACTCTACTAGAGGACGAACCTCTTGGTGACTCCACTCCATAGTTCTGGCTCAGTTTGTGAGGCATACTCAGAGAAATCCTCAAAAGCTATGAGCTGACCCATTACCTGACCCTGAAAACATCATCTAAGAAAGAAAGTTGTTGCAGAAAGGAGCATCAGGTTCAGGTAACTCTGAACAATATTCTATATCTCTTAAAGAAAATCCTATAATAGAACAAATACATGTTGAAAGTATAGCATCTAATACTAGCCATGAAGAAAAAAACTCAAAGATTCATAGAGCTCCCTATTCTTAGCATCTAATACTAGCGTAAGGTGGTGCCGCACCCACCCAATAAACGAAAAAAAATATTGGGGGTGTGAAAGATGGTATCAGAGCTCGGTTGGAGCTGGCGGACAGATCGTTCATGCCGGTTGACAGGTGTAGAAGCATCGGTGGGGAGTTGGTTGAACAGGTTGTTCGTGGAAGCTTGGATATCCAAGCGAAAATTGAAGGTGGATCTGCCTGGTCTGGGGCAGATATCTACCGAGATGGGTGACGACACTCACATGAAAGAACAAGACATGTCAAGCTTGGGAGAAGGCGGAAGGAAGCTCTTGCTTACCTTATACAGATTGAGGCCGCTGAAAAAGGAGAAACCCCGCATCTGTGATGAGCTTGCAGTCTTGGAGAAGAACGTTGAAGAGGAACTTCTTCAACTTGGTTGGACAATGGAGCAAGATCAGATTGCAGATTGCGTGATCGATGATATTGCAGATGCGACTATGACCAAGGAGGGACTTGAACTTGATCAAGTTGGACCGCAATCGGGCAGTTTGCATACACATATAGGTGAAGGTACTCTCATGAAGAGGCCTCACGACGATGATACAAGTGTTTCACATACACATTCAGTGGATGGATTGGGTGCAGGGAGTGGCAAAGTCAGTTTGCCAATGCCAGAGGACATCTTACCGTGGAGATGCATGGGGGAACCTTGTATGGAGAAACAAGATTTGACGACGATTGTAGGACTTGGTGGGGTTACTTGTGACCTCATGATGAGAGGTACAAGGGCCCGGGACAAGGGTGGAACATAATGATCGTTGCAGATGATTGAGTCATGCTTTGGCCATATGGCTAAGTGCCCGGCATGACTCGTGGATAGTTGAAGAGGGCACATACTTGATGATGAGACCGAAGATGGCAGCCTTATGCAGCAACTTATTGTAGGTACACTTGTGGAGATGTCACTTATTGACATCCGATGAGGTGTAACCAGGCATGGATGTTGAGCAGATGGACTTGCCTTGTACATGGTGGACTTGGAGATCTGAGATACTGGGAAGCCGAGGTTGTTGCACAATGCCGACCTTGATGTAGTATAGGATGCATACTTCCGAAACGTGCACAGGATCATGGATTGGAAGGGCGACTTGATGTGGAGGATTGATGAGGACACCATGGGATAGGATGTTGTCTGGACGACAACGGAATAGGGTGGGGGAGGATGTCACGCCCTGAGGAATCGGGTGCTCCGCACACGGGCAGGCGACCCACACAATGGGCAGGCAAACCTCTGCCCGACGAAACGTACACGACCCGACACTCGAAACAGCATTACCGGTAGAGCGAGGCACACACACGGGTAGCAAAGGGCAGGTCATGCGATGACTGCCCGGACAAACGACATCAGCGGACGAGGAGGACATTGTATGGAAAGCAGACCGAGGAGTTATGTCCTTTAGCGTGGACGGCTTTGCGTAGCAAAGGCTGGCCTGCCTAAAGGAATAAACGGGGCTGTCAAACAAATCATGTGGGCGACATAACTAGGGATGTGACACATGTAACTATATTATGCATGGGCTTATGAAGGCGATAATGGGGCAGCCATTAAAACGTGAAGAAAGGCATGTATGGTGTTATATATTAATATAACACACAAACGAAGCTTATATTATATGGGATTGAATACACATAATATATGTGTGAGGAAATTGATATAATATAAGGAATATGATATGCATGGCCTTATATATGGGTAATGGACGGCCATGGAGACATAAGGTGGAACAAATCTCATGTGGGCGCATATATTAATATGCGGAAAGATAATATACGTGGCTTACATATATATAATGGAAGTGACCATTTAAATATAAAGAAGTGCGTATGTGTATGAAACACGTGGATGGAGGACGACATACATTATGAGAGATAATGTATGGAAGATACACATGGACCTCATAGGTGCAGGGATGGTGTGCGCGTATGGTAATAAAAGAATAAAGTAAAGTAAAGCCGACATGGTTAAATTGTATGGCGGTGGACTTTACAGAATTAAGGGGGTCGGCTTGAGTAATAAGTGGCCTTCGAAACATAACGGAGAAACGTATATAAATGGGTGAGCATGAGGCTCATTCCATCATCAAATCTCATGGGAGTCTCTCACCCAAAGGGGAAGAAGACGCGAAGGGTGTGCGCAGTCTATGCGCATGGAACTCAAAGAAGACCCTCGCATATTTGGACGTGAGCGACAGACTCAGTGAAGAGATCGGTTAACAAGATTTACGCGGCGGATAAGGATTCGAGGAGGCACAGTAGTCACTCTCTTCAAAGGGACGAAGTGCTGGCGAGTTCAAGATTCGAGCGCAAATATATACAGTCAGCAGGCAGACCCGGTTCGACAAGCACGCAGGCACGGTAGCATAACAGTCGATGGGTGGATAGTATCCACCGAACAGTTGGTTCGGCCGAAGGTTCAATCAAATAGGTGGTAGCGTGTGGTAGTTTGGAGGTCGGGGTATTTACAGGCCACAATAAGCGAGCTTGTGGCAAACAGCTCGGCGGTTGGCAAGTAAAGCAACCCGACAGTCAAAGCTCGGGCAAACGAGAGGCTGGCTCCGTAAATACAACAGTGAGTGTATAATTGGTCGCGGACCTATATAGAACAGTATCGTCGGTCTTGGAGGGCGCAGGTAATGCGCTCAGCCTCGTAAATAAGACGGTGGTTGAATTTAATCAGGCGCAGTCACACAGTCGAGAAATATTCAGTAAGCGAACAGTTGGTTCGACCGAAAGGACTAACCGAATCGGTGGCAGCGCGCAATAGTTGGAAGGTTGGGTTATGTAAAACAGTCAACGATGGATGAGCTTGTAACAGACAGCTCAGTGGTCGACGAAGTGGAACAATCCGGCAGACAAGACTCGAGTAATAATAGTTCGACAGAGATCGCAGCAGGCGTTCAGTTGGGCAACGTGACAGTGGAGGTGGAACGGGCGTAGGGCGCCCGCCCGCCCAAACGCAAAACGTGTATACCAGTTGATAGCAGCGATTGGACTGACGTTGCAGCACGCCTAAGGGTTGACACGCAGGTCGGAATATATGGTATAGAGCAGATTAAGACTGCGCAGGTATATCATAAGACGGACGCGTGGACATTGCGCAGATTTATAAGAACGTGGAGCGTTGGAATAAATAGCGCAGGAAAGATACAGCAGACTGTAGAGGGACTGTCACGTGGACAAAATAGAAGATTGGCACATGGACAGTAGCATTCATAACTACGCAGGTTTATATGTGCACTGGTGCACTTAGATAAACAGCGTGGAGGCATATGCGTGGCAGACTGCCAGAATTTATCAGAAAGTTCTAAGTGAGGCTGTGGACTGGCGGCACACTTGTGTTAATGTAATTATTGAAAGAAGTTTCATAATATAACATCGGGCTAACACGGGAGTTGCCCCTCCCAACACATTTATATGTCAATGTGTTATATGTTGTCTTACATTGCATGATAAATAGTGTTGCAGATTTAATTCAAGTTAAAAGCTTATTAATCGGTTAAGTGTTAATTGGTTATAAGTGTAAGTTAGCAAAGAATTATTGTGGTATAATCTGGTTGTGGAGAATTATGTGTATGCTTATTCGAAGAGTTGAATTAAGCGTTGTGTGAAGGTGTAGTCCACATACGCTCAAACCAAGCGTAAGGTGGTGCCGCACCCGCCCAATAAACGAAAAAAAATATTGGGGGCGTGACACCCTCGATCGAGGAAATGACAAGCATATTGCCCTGTATAGTAGTATGTTAAATTTCAGTTACTATTGTGGATAAAATTTTAATTATTTTGGTAAAATTTAAGTCTTAATATAATAAATTTGGTTCTCCATTTTCTTTTCTAATTCAGCAAATGATATTGATGGCCTTCGATTACGGTTAATTCCCATGTATGGATTTTCTTTTGCTTTTGTTAAAATGGTTTTCATATTGTTTTTTAGGATGGCTATACCCCTCATATGTGATACTTGCTTATAGTCATAAATAATTTAGTGACTATTTTGGTTCATTGCACAATAAATATTGCTCTCTACTTTATACTCTTTTATTAACCCTAAGGGATTAGGGGTTATATTTTTTCTTTCAATTATTAGGGGTTATATTTTTTCTTTCAATTGTCTCACTATTAAGTGTTAATCTTCGAATGGTTATGAATTTGTGTTTTGATCTCTGTAATGTGTACTTAATTCTTTATTTTTATTTCATACTTCTTATATCTAAGTATGACCCTTACCATGTTTATAGAAACATCAATGTTATTATTATTATTATTAACCTCGAAGACTAGTGGAACTTAATTCTGGGATTTGGCATTCATCTACTAAACTAAATAAAAAAGAACTAAGGATTGTTCTAATCAAGAAGGAAATTTGTCTGTTGGAACTTGCAACTAACCTGGTTCAACAATAATATCATTCATAATCAATTCTAATACATTTGTATTATAAAATAGAAAATAAATGCGCCCATGAATTGAAACAAGAACACATTTCACTTATCTGTTTCGAAGTCACCTATCTACCGAGAAATTTACAAGGAAAACAATGCTCCACCCAACCAATGCAAATTAATATTCTATACTTAGCTTCCCTCAGTAGCCAGCTTCACATTAAGAATAGTTTTCATGACATCACCACACCACGTCCAACCCTGAACAACCCTAACCCCCCTAGATCTAGTATAGGCCTTTAACTAAGCACACAGGCTTTAGTTTGGAATTTCACTAGACAACTAGCTCAATGATTCTTTACTTGGTAATGTCCTGCCTCCCTCAACAACATCTTTTTTAGGGGTATCAAGATTTATAGATTATTCTCCTCTCATGGGCCCCCTTCAACCATGCTCCAAGATAACAAGGTTGCCTCAAGATTTTCTTCACTCTCACCCCTCTTCGCTCCCTTTCTCCAAACTGAGCTAGTTTATCTCTAGGGAGAGGAGTTTGGGAAGGAAACCACCTTTGCCTCTAACTATCTTTCAATTGTCTAGAATGTGAAAAGTTTCTTTCCACATTAATTTCCACCATAGCTTCCATTTTTGACAATGTGAAATATTTATTAATAAAAATAAACAAAACATTTATGTTCATCAATTATTTATATCAAGCCTCCAACATTTCCCACATTTTTCCAAATAACTTAACAAAAGTAAATAGAATATTTACAAATTTATTGGGGGGTATTACATCTTCCCCCCTTTGAGTGAAACATTGTCCTCCATGTTCTTCTGGTCCTAAAAACAGGCTGAGATATGCCTCTCACATGAAATTTTCATCCTCCCAGATAGCCTCTTCCCAGCTAAAGTGCCTCCATTGGACTTTAACCTGGGTGATAACTCACTTCCGTAGAATTATTTCTCTTCAATCGAGAAAACATAGAGACTCGATTAGGAACCCTACATCTGTCTCCACCTACATTGATGGGAATTAAAATTATCATTATTTTTCCATTAATCGTCAATTAAGAAACACACATATAAAATTCCATTTATTGCTTACCTATACATCCTGCCAATTAATAATATGCTTAGGATCATAAATATACTTCTTCATAAAAGAGACATTCCTACGTCATGTACATGTATGTGACTAGGCATAACCAACTGATATGCTACAAGACCAATTCGAGCAAGTATTTGAAAAGGGCCACTAAAGCAAGGAGCCGGTTTTAAACAACCTCCTCACCTTAAGGTGTTATTTTTTGGTTTGACGCTTACATAGACATGGTCTACCACCTAGAATTCTATGTAGGTTTGTATTTTGTCTACATTAGTTTTCTATTGATCTTGAGTAACCTTCCAATTCATTTGTACTTTCATCATAGTGTGTTACAATTATTTTAGCATGTCTAATCCCAACATTAATTTATCTTTAGGATTACTCCAATTCATAGGTGTCCGACACCTTCTTCCATACAAAATTTTGAGTGGGCTTATCCTTAAGGAGGAATGATAATTATTATTGTACGCAAATTCCTCGAGGTGAATATATTCTTCTTATTTGGTTAGTTGTTGCATGACGTACATCCTTAACATATCTTCAAGCACTTTGTTTACTCATTTAGTTTGTTTATCCATCTGAGGATGGTAGGAAGTACTAAGATGTACTTGAGTGCCTAATGTTGTAAAGAGAGCGTTCAGAAAAGAATAAATAAACTTCACATCTTTGTCAGAGACTACGGCTTTGCATACACCATGTAAATCAAAATTTTCTCTCATGCATATATAAACAATTTGAGAATCTTTATTAGTTGATTGTGCAGCAAAAAAACATGTCGTGTTATTTAATTTATCCAAAATAACCATTATAGAATCATTTGACCACTTTGACTTAACTAAACCTGTAATAAAATCCAATGCGAATATTTCTCATTTCTATCTAGGAATGGGTAGCCGATGAAATAACCATGTTGGATGTTGGTGTTTAGCTTTTATCTGTTGACACTTTAGATACTTTGCAGTAATTAATTTCTAGTAACGATGGTTAGAAGCATAAGGACTTCTATCATCTTCATTTAAAATCAGATTCTTAATAGGTTGTTCGTTGGGAACATAAATTATTTTCCTATAAATTAGCATATTAGCATTATTAATGTCACACCCTAATTATTTTTCAGTGTTATATTCTTGCTTTCTTTGGTGCCATGAAAATTGATATTTTGGGTCTCTTCGGGCTACATCTTTAATCTGGTCTTTCAAATCAAACTTTATTTGACTGAATGAAATATCATAAATACAGTTGAGCTTCCTACTTACGACATTTCCCAACCTGTTTTCCTTACCTTTGAAATTCTTTATATAAAATTCAAATTCGCCTAAGGAAGCAGTGGGTCATTCTTATAGAGCATTAAAGGTGGGTTGTTTAAAGAAATTAGATAAACTATTGTGAGTAGTCATCATAAGGAATTTCATTCCCAATAGATATTGTCACCATACCATTAAAGTGTGAACTATTGTTATCAGTTCCGAGTCATAGGAAGAATAGTGGTGTTCATGCTCCTTTAACTTCCGGGAATCATGGGATTATAACTAGCGTTCTTGCATCAGCACACTTCTTACCCCTTCGTGATATGCATCTATCCAAACAACAAATTCCTTTTCAGGATCTACAATCCTTATAGCTAAGATTATAGTCAATAGATGTTTCAACTGATCAAAATTGTTTAGCACACTGTTATTCAGTTAAAATCTCACCCCTTCTTCTTTAAAGAGTGTATGGGCTAAGCTACTCTAGAAATCCCCTCTATAAAATGACGATAATACCTTGCTAATTGTTGAGGGAAAAAGTCCCCTAGGGTTTTGGGTCAATACCCTAGCAGAGTGAGGATTATCTACAGTAACAAAAAAGCATTCCACATAGCCATGATACTAAAATAATCAAACTACGCGAAGAGAGGTGCACTTAGGGGTCCTTTGTTCGGGTAGATCCAACCATGTTCCAAACCCTCTTAAAGTTCTTTTCGATCCTTAAACCTACAAAACAGTCAATTCAAAGAAGCATAGCAATATATGGACCAAGTATCATATAGAATTCAACTTCATAATATATTGAAAGCAAGTTAGTTATACAATTGAAACAATTATTCATATGCAAACCATAACAACAACATCATAAGCATGAAGAAGATTGATTTCGTGAACAAGAAAAATGTTTCTTTATTACAGATAAGTAAAATAAAACAAGGAATGATATCACCTGAATCTTCCTCTTGTAGGCTCCAAGCGGAACCGTCCTCCGGATTCATCCAATCCTAAGTTCTCAAAAGGCTCCTTCCATGACTCAGACAAGGATGTCTCAACTAGCGAAAAGACATCATAATTGAAGGAGACAAGGGTTTCCTGTAATGGGGGATGTTAGGACCTCATATTGTCTCTTTTTTATCATACATTTTGCTATGATGTCATCCTTTTCAACCTATATTTAAAGTCCTTGCTATTGTTTTAACCCAATTATTCCAAAGGTACACAATGTTTCTTCTCATCACTATACGTTTAATTATTTTAGATATAATTACACTATCTTCATATTTAATCATTGAATTGAATAGTTGCTAAAAGAGTTAAAGAACGATGTGTAGTCCACGTTGTTAAAACTGCCTGGAGATTGCACGATTACTTCTATAGTCACTGAAATAGTAAGAATGATGCGCAAATCCCATGGTTGAGACAGTTGTGATTTGCATTCTAAGAATGGACAGTAATAGAAGAAGATCACTAAAGGAGCTGCTGCACTGGATGTAACAATCGTGATCCAAAGATAGATTTACTGTAATAGCATTTTGTTGATGGGAAACTGATTTCCCTATTTTTGCATATTGGGTTAAAATAGAACTTACAATGTAATATGTTGCAATAGATGTCTCCTCTTTGAAAATATGAGACATCTACATTAGAGGGAGGAACAAACTGCGGGGAAGGTCTAGTTGAAGGAACAAAACTGGAATCTTTTTGTAACATGACATATTGACGGATGAATAAAATCTTGTTCTGAACATTTCTTTCTAGTTCTTGTCTCCTGGGGAATCTTGTGAGAAGGATAGGGCCCACCTTCATCACAAGATTCACCCATTACATTTCTATAGTGTGTTACATGTGTCTTTTCTTCATGCCTTGCTAACAATACCACTTACTAAATATTGTTTATACATTTTTGCTGAAACTCTGTTTTCTTTCCAATTGGTTGCTGTATGGTTTAAGTTTATCTACAGTCAATTCATGAGTGTTTCATTGGTGATTGCGTTTACAGAGTAAGCTGGCAAGCTCGATAATCAAAAACAGGTGTTGAAGATACCTGCTCTAGGAATAGGGTCTTGTTCTTTGTTACAACATAGCCCATGCTTTCCTTTGAAGATTGATTTTTTGTCATTAGATTACTCCTTCAATGAAATTAAACATTCTTTGGTAGTTGTCTGCAATAGAGTGTTTTTGCTGTAACTTAGAGTGGAGCTTCCGTTTTCTTGAAGCAATGTGTGATTAATCTTTACTACAATTTTTATTGCTTTTAATATTGAGTACATATAGTACGTAGTTGCCTTTGATATAACCAGACTTCCCTTGGTTGACAATTTATGTAGCACTTGGTTGTTTAAATTAATAAGCGATTAAAGTGACCAATAGGGGAAGTGTTGGAAGCACAAGGATCTTCAGACCTGATCAGGGATAATCTCAGCAGAGTGATTTTTCTCTCTATTCTCTCCTCCCTTAGGCCTTCCCATTGAAGACTTTTTATACTTTTCCCAAAGTAGTTTTTTAGTTGGGAATTCATTGGGAACAGTTGGGCCACAGGCACTAATAGGTAATCAATAGGTAAAACCCGTGATCTCTACCGAAAATTAAGGAGATTTAATTTTTTTAAGTGTTTTAAGACATATACGCGGGTTGGGTATACACAAAACCATGTACACACACATTTAGCTTAGGGCAATGTCGCGTATAGGGAGTAAAACACTATTTTCTAAGTATTTGGACCAAGTCTAGAAGGAGGGGTTTCCCTAGGCCATAAGTGTAGCATCACAAACATCAAGAGTGAGATTTGGAGATATAACACTAACCTCATAAAGGATATAATATCTACAACATTTTTAGGAATGGACATTCTATAATGGGCTTAATATTTTCGAGATATACTGCTATACCCTCTTGAGTGATTACATGTCCCAAGTATTGTATTTTATCTTTATAAAATTCACATTTTCTATACTTGGCATATAATTGGTGTTACGAGAGGGTCTGTAATACTATCTGCAAATGTATTTTATGTTCATTCATATCCCTTGAGTAAATTAGGATATCATCAATAAAAATTAATATGAACTTGTCAAGGTACATGTGTAATTTGCTATTCATAACGCATATAAACATGGTTGAGGAATCTGTTAGATGAAAATGTAGAGTTATAAACTCATACACCATAATGAGTCCTAAATGCAGTTTTTAATATGCCTTCATCCTTGATCTATATTTGATTGTACCTTGAGCATAAACCAACCATGGTGTCATGCATAAAGAGTTATTTTTGCAGACAAAACTAACCTCCCTAGGAGTCTAAGACTCTCTAGTGACAAAACAAGACAATTAAGAGCAATCCTTCTCTAAACATACATCGTTCTATGAGAAACCAAGTGTTTTTCAATCCTACCTCAAGTTCAACGCTCATTGTAGCAGTCCACCCTCGCTGATCTGGATGAGCTCCTCCTTCACTTTGAAACCTGCATACACTAACAATCAAACAATTACATAACACCTGAATATTCCATAAAACAAAGCATATTCAACATATAGACCAAGGAGTATATGAAACGATTCATTAACAACAAATCATTGAGAAGAATGGACTTATTTGTATTAAGGAAACAAAAAAGAAACCATTACAACCTGAGCCTTGGTGTTGTGCAAGTTCCTTCCAGGGTCCAGCAAGAGTTTTCCTCTACTTTGACAAGCTCACCCACTTCCAATATGACAACAAGGAAGGATGGTAATCTCTCCTCACAAGTTTACAATGGAAGTCCTAATTCCAGCAGCATCTACCCTTTGGAATGTTCAGCTTTCAACCTCCCCTCCTCTGGCCCAATGCCTGTATTTATAGTGTTCTAGAAGAAGTTATTCAGTTCCAACATCAATGGGATACTCCCTCTTTTGGATGGGGTAGCTCCTCTCTTGATGGGATAAGTTCCTCTATCATAGGGATGCATGAACCATCTGGAGGCGCTCAATACACGTCAAACACTCTTCTAGAAAGCTCTAGAAGTTACCACAAGTAACTTTTTTAAGATGAAACTCGCGCCTTTTGACCTTTACAGGAGTACGCACCCATCCCTTGACTTACAGAGCGTACAAGTATGCAGGTCTAATGTATATGGAGTGCGTACACGTAGGAAAGGTAGAGAGAACCTGCGTACCCAGAGATAAACATGTTTTTAAGTGACTTTCTCTCTCTTTGAGGTTTTGACATGAAGAGCAGAGGTATGGGGCTTGACAAAGAGGACAATTGTGGCTATTGATGAGGCCACATACTGC